>JAAAKG020206818.1:0-22945 GCA_010014905.2 Druon quercuslanigerum | reverse complement strand
TATGAGCTGGTGACGGCATGGGAAATTGAGAAAAAGGTTGCTGGCCTCGTATTTGACACCACAGCGACAAATTCTGGATGCATTAAAGGTTGTTGTATTCTACTTGAAAATAAGCTTGGAAAAGATCTTTTGCACTGCGCCTGTCACCATCACATATATGAATTAGTCCTTGAGGCAGTCGCCACTGATCTTTTTGGTGAGTCGAAAGATCCGAGACTACCATTTTTCGCTAAACTAGACACCGCATGGCCTACATTAAACAAGGGTGAGTTCTATAAAAAATCTATTACAGCAGCGCAAGTACCACGTGTACCACGTGCGCAGCATGCACCACTTTAAACCTGTTCTTAAATTATTTTCAGAAAATTACCGTACCGCAGCGTCCACTCGAAATAAATTTTATTCAGTGTTTCAGATTAATCCGTTCATGTGCACAGCTTGTAAAACTCCTGTGAAATTTCAGATGAAACAGCTGCGGGGAGATTACCGCGAGTTATTGGAACTTGTCATTCTCTTCTTGGATCGCGTGGTGCCTGGTAAATGCAATCACAGTTTCAAAAAACCTGGAGCCCTGAGCAAGACAAGATGGATGGCACGCGCTATATATTCGATAAAGAAATGGATGTTTAGAGCCCAATTGAAGCTGCCCACAAAGGAGAGTTCTAAGTTCTTTGATCTAAATGTTTTTATCTGTCGAGTGTACATCTGCGTGTGGTTTCGCGCTCCTCATGCTCCCCAGGCACCAAGAAATGATCTTCTATGCCTGCAGACTTTGTTCAAGAACAAAGACTTAGGTACTTATTGTATGGCGACCCTGCACAAGTTTTCAACCAATCTTTGGTATCTGTCACCTAGGTTGGTCCTCTGAATGAAAAGAAAGACATCGTTAGTGCGATGTGCGAGAAAACTGGAGAGGCTGACCCACCGTTCCAAGCTCAAGTTCTTCCAAGCAATAGGCATTTCTTCTACTTTTCTAGAAAAGGATCCCATTGTCTGGAGAGCACAGAGTGATTTTCAGGAAGGTCTGAAGATTGTATCTAATTTCCGAGTTATCAATGACGAGGAATAGCGACAACTTCTTCTTGTGACCCTTTACTGAAGATAGGAAGCAACATAACTTAAATTAGATATGGACAGGATTGACTTACCTGATTTAGTTACCTGTTACCAAATAAAACATTTCACGCAAGCTTTAAGTATACCAAGTAATAAAGGAATGAGCATACAGTTCTAAAAGAAAATAGTGTGATTTTAAGATGTGATTATAATGTGTAATGAAACAAATTAAAAAATTAACCTACAATAATATTCCACTACAAAAATGGAGAAAACCTATAAACCTTACTCCTGGGAGGTAGGCAATAAAAAATCATTAATTTTGACATATTGACTTTTTAACCATTTCCCTTATCTAATTTCATTATTCCAAACAAGTTTCATTCTATAACAAAATCTGTCAGACCGATATTTGCGCATGAAGTAGACGCATTCCGCACGCATTTCGGAAATTCAAAAATTTAAATCTTCAAGCGCGCTGCGCGACCTTTTCCGGTCGTCCGATCGCATCGAGTAAGGTATAAAAAATCATCATTTTTGACGTAGCACTGAATGATGGTTAGCGCCCTAAACAATTTAAAAGTTGGTGTAGAACGGTCCACTCTACCCGAATGTACACAATCCTGATCTTCTCAAATTTACTGAAACACAACTCTATGTAATAATGATTAATTTGAGGCACAATGTAACTATTGAATATTTTTGTACTTTGTCAGATTGTACAATATAGACTATAGTCATTATCTTTTCGTTTTAAAGAGTCAAGATTGTTCTTCCATATTTTTACAATTTTTTAAGTTGCAAGAAACGCTGTTTTTTTAGAAAACAATCTTGTATAGTGTATATTGTAAAAGATGAAATATTATCGTTATCAGCAATGGCTAATCTAGTACAATTCACAACTAGTTTCAGTGGCCGGATAAGGAAGAATTTCACATTTATGTACATAATAAATCTGACAAAAATTTAATGTTTCAAATTTCATTTACCCGAAGGTAAAATAATACAAGGCAATTTTTCAAGGCCAGTAGTTCTCATCGCTTCTTGCCAAACTCAATAAAAATGGGCTGCAGAATTCAAAGTTGGAAGATGAAGAGAAAGAAAGAAGATGGTAATGAAGATGGTCATGAAGACGACGAACCACCTTAAGCTCCTTAGAGGTTGGCTGCACTAGATGCGCTCTTTATCCCCAGAGAATATTTTACAAGTTCTTTAACCGTGTTAAAGGAATTCTTTAGTAGTATCCACAAAATGAAGAGTAAAATTATAAAAACAGCACTTGACCAATTACGGAAAAACCAATTCACCGAATTTTTTCAGCACTAACACAATGGAGTAATACTGGCCCTTTACAGGGCCACAACATGTTTAAGGAAGTAGTAATTTTTTTACCGAAGTTCATCAGCTTAAATTTTTGCATCATTTCATTTATTTTCAACAATTTATTAATTTTATTCAAGCCAGTATAAGTATTGCGAGTACCGGAACTTCCGATGCGGAATCAAAAATATTCGTCTCTACGTGTACTTTCGAATGCTCAGCGTTTCAGCGAATCAGCGTTTAATAACAATTTTTAAATTTCTGTTAGAATATTTTGATTGTTTTCGCTAGGTGTCACGACTCACTATATAAGAAAAAAATTTTATTGACTGTGATATTAAGATATTGATATTTGTTTATGAGTCGAATACAATTAAATGATTATTAGAATAATTTTGAACATAAAAGAATAAAAAAATTCTATAAAATAAAATATTCTGCTTGCATAAAATAGAGTTCCAAAATCAAAGAATATTATAATTATTATTATTTAAAACATAGGAATACAACTTTTTTTCTTTACAAAAAATTAAATGTTCTTAATATGTGATTGCTTAATACTTTCCCTCTTCTTCTGTGCATTATAACTTCTTTCCCGTTAAGTTTACGAAAAATGTAAAGAGCAACTTTTTGTATAGAATTAAATTTCCTTTAAGAATATTTAAACAAATATTTAAAAAAAATTTAATTTTACTTATTTAAAAATTTAAAAAATTTAAAAATTTTTAATGTATTTTAAATGGGAAAGGGGACCCCCCCCCCCCCATACTAGCGTTCGTTTGGTTCTGGTTTCCGAGCCTTCAATTGTGTCTCCGAATTTCTTCGAGGTTTTCTAACTGTCTAATCGGCATTGCGGAAAAGCGAGAACAATTATTTCTAGATTTTCGTAACAGACCAATCTTCTAGAGAATGATTATTAATTACAAACATGCTTCTCTATGTTATCAAATAGAAAACAAATTTTATCAGCAGACTTGGCCTTCGCTGATAACGTTATGATTCATCTGCTTTTGAACGAAAGGATAAAGACAAAGAATAGATTTTAAAATCTTCAGAGAACTAAATGATTTAATCAGTTACATTGTCAATCGAATTGTTTATGATTAGATAAAGCAGTTTTTCCTGAAATTAGAAAATATGAAGATTGTCTGTGCTTCGCTCCTTTCCTTGGCAGCAATTCTGAGTTGTATTGGTAAGTATAATAATATATTATATCTATAAGTTTAAGACAAACTTGTTAGGCTTCATGCCAATGGTTTCGACTGTCCCATATGTACATGTGCACAGATGGTACGCTGTCAGGTGTACACGTTGAAATCTACATATGCACTGTAGACATTTATATTTATTTGTATATATTCTTGTGTTTAAAAATTACAAATTCAAAGCAGCATGTCTTTTAACCATTCGAAAAACGCTCATAAGACGTCTAATGTCAGTACAATAAAAAAGTAATACTCTGTTTCTTGTTCCAGAGTTAAGTTTACAATTTGACAGAGTGCCTCACGATCCCGACATTCCTGCTTTCACTCCACCTTATTCTTCTGACAGGGAGCATCCTCATGACATGGAGCATGTTCCTGACACGTCTGCTCCTATTGCCAGGTCTTTTGCTTCCGCCTCATCTTCTACTCCTGCCGAGCCACCTCTTCGTTCTAGGTCCAGTTCTCCTCGCAAGCCCCCATACGCTAAAATACTTGGAATTAAAATTGAAGAACTTCCATTTCATCGCTTTTTTCCTATCAAAAATTCAAGTCGGGAACTTGAACTTCGATTATACAATTTTCCTCCCGGTACAAGAATTTTTTTTAGAAGTAATGGTGGTCTTCTCGGCCCCCAGCCAACCGGAGAACAAATTATGTTAACAGCAGTGAATGGTGACGCCTTTGCATTAGTGGAGAAGCGACAAACTGGTCATACAGTTTTACGTGGACTATACATGCCTCCTGGCCCAACTGGAACACGAGCTAAAATAAACATATTCACCCACGTTGTTAGCAAAATGGAGACAGAAGAAGTCAATGACACTCCATGTGGCAAGAGTTATCCAATCCGCACGTTCTTTAAAATCAGGAGTGTTCCTGGTGCCCCATCTATTCGCGTCAGGCCTAGGTCTGATCCCGGCAAGCCCCCCTATTCTACAGTTCATGGAATTAAAATTGAAGTACTTCCATTTATTCGATTTTTTCCTATCAGAAATTCGAGCAGGGAACTTGAAATTCGATTATACACTTTTCGTCCCGAATCGGAAATTTATTTAAAAAATCCATCTGGTCATAATAGTGCCCGACCAACCGGAGTACAGTTCGTATTATCAGGAGTCAATGGTGACGCGTTTGCATTAGTGGAAAAACTAAAAAGTGGTCAAACGATTTTACGGGGATTATATATGCCTTCTGAAACAAGAGCAGTACGAGCGAAAATAAACGTATTCACACACCAGGTTAGCGAAATGGAGAGAGAAGAAGTTGATGACACTCCATTAGGAAAGAATCACCGAATCAAAGAGTGGTTTAATATAAGGCCTGTGGATGCTACATTTTAACCCAAAATAAATTGCAATTGATAAATTTAATCCTGAAATTGATTCTAAATTATATCTACAGAAACAATTTTAGGAGAAAAAGGTTATTTTTCCAGATCTGTATACTTGTTTCTTACTAATTGCAAATTAATTTGGATAGTTCTTTAAAAATTTCCGGTTTTAATTAAAAACAGTATCGTTTTGTAATTTTCTTGGTCGGGATTTCAACTGCAGAATAAAGTGCAAGTTTCATTCTTTTATTTTCTTCTATTATTTTAATTCATCCAAAATGTTCCTTATAAACTTTTCCTTCACACATAAGCATCTTACCAATAAATAGTTGGAAGTCAATTGGCAGAATTTTTTTTATGATGAATATTTTTCGTATCTGGCTTAAAGCAATCTCTAATTATTCAAAAAATGGTATATAAATCAAATTTGCAGATATTTTGTGAGTAAAGAATTTTACTTTTAATATCTTTTTGTATCGCGTGCCTTTTCGGCTCACAATGAAGAATATTTAATTTTTGATGGAAGATTTGGATAGGTGATACCAGATCTTCTTGGCAGAAAGATAAATACTTAGTTGAAATGCATAACAAGGGGTACGATTTTAAATACAAGGTTTTAATCTATTTTTAATAAAGACCGCACTTTTACGGCGTCATTTTGTTAATTAAAGTGTTGTGTTTTTAATTAACTTGACCTCAACATGCATGTCTTTCTACCAGAATTGATCAATCCTGACAATGTTAAGTCGTTTTTTAGTGTTAAAAACATATGTAATTTAGTTTGGTTAAGAATACAAATAATTAAAAATTATTATTTCCGGTTTAGAAAATAATATATTACATTTTTGTTGATGTTTCCCTTTTTGTATTTTGAAATTGAACTTTTTGATTGATCATTAATTATTTTGTTGGAATTTTTATGTGAAATTTGTATGAAAAACGCACCGTTATCAGCTTTCTGGCCTTGAAAAATTGCCTTGTGTGGCTTTTTCAAACTTTTCTTTTGTGTTCAAAATTATTTTTTCCCTCCAGACGAAAAACAAAAACAAAATTTAGACATATAATAATTTGATGAGAGACTGATTTAAACTATCTATCAATCTCAGATTTTTCTGTACATCTCTCTAAGAGATATTCATCGCAGAATATATGGAAACCCAGCCTTAAATTTCAATTAAAAAAAAAAAATGTTTTTCAAATTGTATGTTTAATAAGTCAAAATAGAGTTTAAAAATTGGCTAACCCTGCATTGTGGAAAAGCAAAAACTCTAAGTCGACATTTTCGTGGTCAAGCTAGTTTTTAGATAAGAACTATTAATTGCAAACATATTTCTCAATGTTATCAAACAGAAAAAAAATTCATCATTGGCTTGATCATCATTGATCATCATCAATTCATAAGTTCGATTAGGCACTTTCAAAACACGTAAAAGATTGTATAAATATTGACTTTTATGTACTATTAGAACTAAAAATGACAACCTTCGAGCTTTAAAACAAAAGATAACTTCTATAGTACAGACTCTACAATCTGATGAAAAACGAACATATTAATTAGTTACATTGTAAATCAAATTATTTATTATTATATTAAGAGGTGTTTCCTCAGATTTTAAAAGATGAGGATTGCTTATAATCTGCTGTTATCTGGGGCAGTAATCCTCAAATGCATTGGTAAGTATAATAATATAATATATTTATAATTTGCAGGAAGATTTAAAAGGCTTTACACCAGTGGTACGAGTATAACTAGACACGTCTGCATTCTGACGTGTTAGTTAGAAGTGTCCCATGTGCGCATGTGCAAAGATGGTATTTTCGGATGTGCACGCGGAAATCTAGATGTGCAGAGCATAGATTTATATTTATTTGATGTTTATTAATGTGTTTAGATAACACAAATAAAAATATGTATATGAAAGCAATAGCCTGTGGGAAAAAACATTAAGGATGTCCTACAGACGTTTTTGCGTCTCCCCTCAGACGTCTTTTGGAACATTTCTTTTAAACATCTTCAGTATGCTCTTAGGACGTCTAATGTCTTTAGGACATCTTGATGACATTATACGTTTTAGTGACGTAGATTGGACTGACGGAGAGAAGTTAGGTAAAACCGTCGCGCTAGCGATAAAAAAATTGCTGCACTTCGGTTTCGTGCGGCGTCTGCTCCAGATTAAAGGCACTGATTTCCGCACAATCGCGGGACTTAGCTATAACTGCCGAATGTGTAGAACAGCTTGACTATACTGTTGATTAAACGGTTCCGCCTATTCATAGCAATGGCTCTCCCCAAACAGTAAAATCGTTCTAGTAAATAGAAGTGGCGCACAATATTGCACGTAGAGTTGCAAAACACGGCTTCTAATTCCCAACTTTTACGGTTTCGTAGCCACGGACAGAAACCATTATAATTTCATTCGGGTGTACGTCGGTCCGTCGTAATTTTTTCGAAGAAGTGCAAAAAAGGGGCAAGTATTATATAATACTAATTATATAATTAAATTGAAAGGAAAGCGGAAGACATGAATTTTAAAGTTGGGGCAGTTCAGGAATAATGCCCCATATGACCCTTATTTTGTAATAATAAAAAATTAAAACTGCATTTAGATCATAAAATATATCTACGTGCCGATTGTATTTTTTAAAGTTCAAGAAATTTTTTGAACACTTTTACTATACCTTTTCTATATTTGTTGAGAAATAATCTTTAATTAAAGAAGTTGACCCTTCACGTGGTAATTCCTACCAAGAGTTCGCCGATTTTGAAAGGAAATTCAATAAAACTGTCCATAGGCAGTCGTCAGCTCTACTTTAGATAGAATTTTGTATATTTAAAAAAATGTAATATTCTGTATCTTGTTACAGAGTTGAGTTTACAATTTGACAGACTGCCTCATGGTCCCGCATTTCCCGGTTTCACTTCCTATTACTGCTCTGACAGAGAGCATTCTCATGGCGTGGGGTATGCTCCGGCTACGTCTTCTTCTTCAGCCGAGCCACCTCTTCCTTCCAGGACCAGGTCTCCTCCTGGCGAGACCCCCTATTCTACAGTACTTGGAATGACAATTGAAGAATATCCATTTTATCGATTTTTTCCCATCAATAATTTGAGCCGGGCACTTGAACTTCGATTATACAACTTTCGTCCCGGCGCAGGAATTTATTTCAGAAGTAAGAATGGTTATATCGGCGTCCAGCCAACCGGAAAACAAATTATTTTAACAGCAGCTAATGGTGACGGATATGCATTAGTCGAGAAACAAAAAAGTAATCATACGATTTTAAGGGGACTATACATACCTTTTGGTACAGCTGGAACACGAGCTAAAATAAACATATTCACCCACGTTGTTAGCAAAATGGAGAAAGAAGAAGTCGACGATACTCCATGTGGAAAGTCTTATCCAATCCGACAGTCGTTTGAAATAAGAAGTGCTCTTGCTGAGCCATCTCTTCATGTTCGGTCCATATCTTCTTCCGGTAGGCCCCTCTGTTCTAGAGTTGAAGGAATTAAAGTTGAAGAACTTCCATTTCATCGATTCTTTCCTATTAGAAATTCGAGCAGGGAACTTGAAATTCGATTGTACACTTTTCGTCCTGATACAGAAATTTATTTAAAAAATCAATCCGGTCATATTAGTGCCCGACCAACTGGAGTACAATTCGTATTATCAGGTGTCAATGGTGACGCGTTTGCATTAGTGGAAAAACTAAAAAGTGGTCCCACGATTTTACGTGGATTATATATGCCTGCTGGATCAAGAGCAGTACGAGCGAAAATAAACGTATTCACCAACCAGGTTAGCAAAATGGAGAGAGAAGAAGTTGATGACACTCCATTAGGAAGGAATCACAGAATTAAAGAGTGGTTTATTATAAGGCCTGTAAATGTTACATTTTAAACCAGAATGAATTGTGGTTGGTAAATTTAATCCAGAAATTGATTAGAAATTGTGTGACTGACGAGACGCAGATCTTTCTAAACAAATTCTCTGCAACGCCTTTAACGGAGAAGTTATTTTTTTGAGTGGCAATTTTTTAATCCCAATTTCAATTGTTTTAATAAAAATTCCTCTTTTGGGGTCAAAAATTCAAGATTTCGTGGAAAATTCTACTATTTAATTGAAAGTTAAATTTCTCGTTGAAAATTATATTTTTCTTTGAAAATTATAATTTGATTTTTGGTTGAATATTATCCTTTTTGTTGTAAATTCATATTTGCGTCTCGAAGATTCATATATTTTGTTGAAACATCACATTTCTTTGTTGAATTCACTTATTTTTTTCAAAAATTTTAATCCGTTTTGGTTTAAATACTAACTCTTACATTTTTTCTCTACAATGCATGTCATTGATTGTTTTTCTTAAGGAATTACATTTTGCTACTAAAGATTCAATTATTCAGTAGATAGAAATGTATTTTTTTTTAAATTAGTTTCCTTTGGTAGAAAATTAATATTATTTAATTTGATTAGAAATGAGTTCTTCTGCTTAAATTTAAATATAATGGTTAACGTCATATCATTTCAATTAAAAAAATACTGTTTTTGAGTTAAAGTTGAAGTTGTTGGTTGCAAAATGTTTTATATTTACATTAATTCTTTTAACTAGAAATTGTCGTCCTTTATTTTTGGTAAAAAATTATAAGTTTTTCAGTGAAAAGTTCAACTTTTTAAATAAAAATTTGTTATATTTTGTTCTAAGCAATTATCATTTTATTAAATTTGGATCTTTTTGTTTTTCTTTTTAATTATTATTTCATCTGGCCAAAACCCTAAAACCAATTTTTATATGTGTTAATTGTTTGAAATTGCAACTAAAAATTTAAAAAAATTTAATCATTTAATTAAAAAATCTAATTGTTATTAAAAAGTTGAATATTCTTAGTAGCAAGTAATTTCTTTTCGATGGAAATTGTAAAAAGTGTTGATTGGAAATTTGTCTTTGATTTGAAAATTCATCTGTTTTGCCAAAAAAAATATTTTCTGCTACTTATGTAAATATTGAAGAATAAAGCACAAATTTCATTCTATATAATTTTTCTGTTATTTTAATTCCCCTTCAGAAAACTTCATTACAACCTTTTTTCATATATATGCCTATTATTCATAAATAGTTAGAAGCAAATTGGCAGAGTTTTTTTTATAATAAATATTTTTTGTATTTATCATAGTTTTTTTTGGGGGAAAACTACTTTTTGTTTGTTCTAACATTTTTCAAAATAAAAAAATTTCTTATTCTTCAAAAAATGGTATAAAAATCAAAATTTCAGATATTTTGTGAGTAAACACTTTTATTTTTTAACATTTTTGACGTATCGCATGCCATTTTGGCGTCGTGATAAAAATATAACTCAAGGAAAATTAATATTTTCGGTTTAAAATATCGACTTTTACATTTTTGGTTCAAAATTATTATTTCCCTCAACTTGAAAAACAGGAAAAAGCAAAATTTATACATAAAATAATTAGATAAAGGACTGATTTGAAATCTCTATAAATCTCAGATTTTTCTGTTTTTCTGGTTAGATGAAATTTAAAATTATTCAACCTTACTTTTTTCGAGATTTTCATGACTGAACTAGTTTCTAGATAAGGACTACTAATCAGTAACATATTTTTTATGGTATCAAACAGAAAATAAATTTCATCCGCGGGCTTAGCCAGCGCTAATTAATAGTCGTGATTCATCAGTTATATAAACTTGAAGCTTTAAATCAAAAAGATAAAGTCTATAGTACAGACTCTACATTTTGATGAAGCACGAAAATATTAATTAGTTACATTGTGAATCGAATTATTCCTCATTCGATTGAGCAGTGTCTCCTTAGATTAGAAAAGATGAGGATTGACTCCAGTATACTGTTATCTGGGACAGTAATCCTCAGTAATATTGGTGAATATAGTGATATAATACATATAGCATTTTGAGAAAAACTTGACAGGCTTTATGCCATTTTTGAACATTCTTTTCCTTATACCCCATACTTGTCCCATTATTTCACTAGCGCATTTCAATCCCTTTCTCACCTGCAGCTCGCTTCCTCCTCTCGTTTCGAAACAAAATCCTAGGTAGAAAAACTCATCCACCAACTCCACCACTACGCCATTTATCTTCCATTCTTACTCTAAACTACCCCTTTTATTCCTGATGCACATCATCTTGGTCTTCAAGTCACATAGTCTTCAAACACTCTCATCAACAGACTCATACCTCTTTCATCATCCACTACTAGCACCACGTCATCTGCATATGCTAGTAAATACAGTTCGCCAGTTTCTAGTATCCCCCTCCCCTTATCTTTTTCTCTTCAAGTTCTCTATATATGCTAGGAGAATACTAAATAGAAGTGGATTCAGCGGACACCCTTGCTATCTTCCCTTTCGTTCACCCCAGGTTCCTATTGAATAGATCGTTGAGCATGTAGACGTTATCGATTGTTCCCATCCCTTTTCTAAAACCCGTTTAGTTGTGTGAGATATTTCCCTTTTCTTCCACCTATCTTTCCAAACTCCTTCTAAGCACTTCCGCATCAATTTTTTATCTCAACGACATGAGTCCCTTCTTTTACCGCTTTCTCTACCTCTTCTGTTGGTCTGCCCTTACCTTATCAATCACTCCTTCTGGTTTTTCTAGCAGTGCGTGTACTTCTTCCTCTTACAAACCCCTACCTCCTCGTTTTTTAATTTTTCTCTAAATTCTCGTAACTCCATTCTCCAAATGCCCACTCTCAATTTCCTTTCCCTCTTTTCTCTATACTGGTTTCTATACTACTTTCTTTTCTCTATCCCACACTTCTCCCGCTTATTCCCTGGTTCATGAATTTAAATCCCCTCCTATTAGGACCCGCCTTACCTGTTTTTCCTCTTCCATTTTCTTATTATTCCCCCTCCTCTCTCTGCTCCTTTTTCTGTACACGCATACTATATCCACAATAACTGTTCCTAATTTTATTCTTCTAACTATTATTCCATCGTTCTTTTTTCTATACTCTAACTTTTCTTCCTCTACCGCCAGTTTCTTTCTTACCACTAGCTTTCAGCCACGGATTCCCTCTCTTAACTCTTCTACTTCATCCTCCCAAACCCATAAATCACCTTTTACCCATATCCTGTATCCGCCAATCCTTACCCTATTACCTTTACTCCTCTCAAACTATGCCTCTTGCTCGACCATCCTCTTTATACACTTTTTCCGCCACGCCAGGTCTTCTTTGATTCTTACATTCCTTCCTTTAAACATATTCTTTTTCTGTATAACTCCTTAGGTCCCGTTTTCCCTTCTACTCTGACTTGTGCGCCGATATCTCTCATCAGCTTCCCATTCTCGTTCTCTGCGCTTTCACTGTCCACTTTAAAACCCTTCACTAATATATTCGTTTTCCTCTTCGCTCTCTCTTCCCCTCTCTTCTTCTTGTACCCTCAATAAATCTCAAGCGCCAATTTTCAATTAGCTCATGTCTAACCAACTCACACTCTCTAACTTTTTTCAAACCTCTTTCATCTCCCACCGTAGGCTCATAACTTATTTCTAGTTTCCTTATCCTCTCTTCTCTCAGTTTTATGTCCCTTTTCCTAAGCAATTTATTCTCTCTGTGCCTATTCTCTATACTTTCCAATTTATTCCATATCTTCTCTTTCTCTTTTTTCCAGAATAGATTCCATTCTTTTGCAGGCGTTCTTTTTTTGTCCCCCCGTTTTCTCCCGTTCACTATTCATACACTCGCTGCTAATTGTGCTCGCCGACTTTAGCCACCTGTGTAATAAATCCCACGACCCCGATCTTCATGATTCCGATTTAAGCCTTTCCAAATTGGCATTCGATTTTGCCGCTGGTACGGGATGAAAAGCGTAGCAAGCGTCTCATCTGAACTTCCCTAACTGCTTGCCTCATCTACGCCGCTACGTTCTCTTTGCAATCGCTATCCTTATTTGCTTCACTCTTCTCAATTAACTCGCTCTACCTTCTTCCGTAATTCCGCTATAAACTCCGCATAACAGACATGCTAGTTTTCCTTGTTAACTAACCGTTAGATTTAACTCCCCCTCACTTTTCCCTTTCTATACACCCTCTTACACTGTTTCCTTTTTCAATGTTTGGCTATTTAACTCATTCATCTTTCCGATCCTTGAAACCTATACGTATTGCCAAAAAACTCAAGTGTCCTACCGGAGCGAACCTAACCTCTAAATCAACTCCCTGAATCACCACGCTCTCACCGTACTCACTCAACTTTTCACTTCTCTCCAGACAAAAAATGATGTTTACTTGAGTCTGTATATTTTTTATTTTCAAGTTCAATTATCTGATTGAAAATTAATGCATATCCTTGAAACTTTTTCTTTTGTTAAAAAGTTAACCTTTGTTGTTCCAAAATGTTACTTTTTTCGGAAACAATGATCTAGAACGTTTGGAGCTTCATGAAACAAAAGTCAGTGAGCTCGAACCTACGACTGTATTGAAACTTTATTACCCGTAAAGGTGGGCATACGAAATTATGTTTCTATTTAATTGCGGACGATATTAGGTGCGCGCATACGTAAATAATGGACGCAAGTCATGAGTCAAATAGCACACGTAGTTCGAGTACCACAAATAGTGTGCGTGCTATACGCGTGAGGACATTTAAGGGGAGTGTACACTTATAGGACGGCCATTTATCTGACTTGTACTGTATTTAAAATCTAATGTGTGCTGAAAACATGACTGCGTTTCAAGGTATGTCTCAAATTATTTATTTATTTTCACTCAGAACTAGTACTGAAAAAATACAATTGTCAAAAAACTCCTCCATCTCACCCCAGGTGCATAATATACGATTCAAAATCTCGGTATAGTATATCCCTTATTTTGCACTAATGCAAAAATTAAAATAGTCAATTAAAAAAATTGACACTCTAGCTAGATAATTTCTATCAACAGTTCTATAATTTTGAGATCAAATTCACCCAAACTGCCCGTAGTGCACTGTTGAACCCTAGTTCACGATAGAATTTTGTACATTAAAAAAATATAATATTCTGTTTCTTGTTACAGAGTTGAGTTTACAATTCGACAGATTGCCTCATGGTCCCGCATTTCCTGGTTTCACTTCCTATTATTCTCATAACATAGAGAAATCTGAAGTCACGGGAAATGCTCCAGACACGTCTGTTGCTACTAACATATCTTCTACTCCTGACACGGCTGCTACTACTAACGTGTCTTCAGCTCCGGGCACGTCTTCTACTTCTGCCGAGCCATCTCATCGTTCCAGGACCAGGTCTCCTCCTCGCGAGCCACCCTATTCTAAAGTACTTGGAATGACAATTGAAGAATATCCATTTCATCGATTTTTTCCCATCAACAATTTAAGCCGGGAACTTGAATTTCGATTATACACCTTTCGTCCCGGTGCAGGAATTTATTTAAGAAATAAGGATGGTTATATCGGCGCCCAGCCAACCGGAGAACAAATTATTTTAACAGCAGTTAATGGCGACGGATATGCGTTAGTCGAGAAACTAAAAAGTAATCATACGATTTTAAGGGGACTATACATACCTTCTGCTACAACTGGAACACGAGCTAAAATAAACATATTCACCCACCTTGTTAGCAAAATGGAGAAAGATGAACTCGATGACACTCCATGTGGAAAGTCTCATCCAATCCGACAGTGCTTTGAAATCAGAAGTGTTCCGAATGATCCATCTCGTCATGTCAGACCCACGGCTTCTCCAAACAGGCCCCCCTATTCCAAAGTTCATGGATTTAAAATTGAAGAACTCCCATTCCGTCGATTTTTTCCCATCAGAAATTTGAGCAGGGAACTTCAAATTCGATTATACACTTTTCGTCCCGAATCGGAAATTTATTTGAGAAATCAACGTGGTCATATTATTGCTCGACCAACCGGAGTAAAATTCGTATTATCAGGAGTCAATGGTGACGCATTTGCATTAGTAGAAAAAGCAAGAAATGCTCAAACGATTTTGCGTGGATTATATATGCTTCCTGGTCCAAGAGCAGTACGATCGAAAATAAACGTATTCACTCACCAGGTTAGCAAAATGGAAACAGAAGAAATCGATGACACTCCATTAGGAAAGCATAACCAAATTAACCAGTGTTTTATTATCAGATCTGTGGGTGGTACATCTTAACAAAAAGTGAATTACATTTGGTAAATTTGTTCAAAATATTGAGTCCAAATTATAAACAAATCTCCTACATCGTGTTTAACGAAGAATCTGTATGTTTCGAACAATTCTTCTTAATGCAAATCTGCAGAAACACTTTCGGAAGAAAAAAAATTAATTTCCAGATCTACATGTTTGTTTCTTGTTAATTGCAAATTAATTATCAAATTCGTATCATTTGGTTAAAACTAGAATTTTTTTCGCAAAATAATTTGTTTGGTCGAAATTGCAGCTGTTTTGATGAAAATTTTTCTTTTTAGTTTAAAAATTCAACATTTCGTTAAAAATTCTGCTATGTAATTGAAAATTATATTTCTGGTAGAAAATTGTAATTTAACATTTGCTTGAAAATTATCCTTTTTATTGTAAATTCATATTTGCGTGTCAAACATTAATATATTTTGTATAAAAATTATCTTTCTGCGTTGAAGTAAACTTTTTTTATCGTTCAGTTAGAGATACAATTATTTCGTTTAAAGGTGAAGTTTTTCTTTGTTGAAAATCAGTCTTCTTTTGTAGAATATTATTATTTTTTGCAAAATGATCATTTTGATTACAGATGTATATCCCTTTTTAAGAATATACATTAATTCTTCTAACTAGAATTTTTGGCTTTTATTTTGGTAAAAAATTTATATTTTTTCCTTGAAATTCCAACTATTTGAATTTTTATCATTTTATTAAAAAATTTAAATCTTATTAAAAAAGTTTCATAGTTTTTGCACCAATTCATTGCGTTTCGTTGAAATCTCAGCTGTTTTGTATAAAATTAGCCTTTTTGGGTAGAAAAGTTCTGACGTATTCATGAAAATGCGTCTTTGCCTTCAAAATTCATCTATTTTCGTAAACAAATATTTCAGTTTAACATGCAACTAATTGGTCCAAATTTAAACTCATTTTTTCTAAATTCATTTTGTTTGGCTGCATATTCATCATTTCAGTCAAAACCTTTGTTATTTGTTTGCAAATTTAACTATACCATTTTCACTTCTGTAGCTCGGTTCAGGACTACTTATTGAGATTTTTCAGAATAAACTGCAACTGTAATTTTTTATTATTCTTTTATTATTTTAATTCTCCTTTGGAAATTGTCCTGATAATTCTTTTTTACATACATGCTTGTTATCCAAAAATATTTTGAACCAAATTAGCGGAGTTGCTTATGCTGAACATTTGTCGCACCAGGCATAGTTTTTTTGTTTGTAATAATGTTTCATTGCACACTAGCAATAATAACACATGCATAAACCGCGCATTTACTTATCTGGATTTTCATTTCCTAATATGAAAAATATGAAAATTTTAAAATCAATTTTAAAAACAATTGTTTTAAATTACGTTTAAAAATTTTTTTAACAATAAATAATAATTTCGAATTAAATAATACGATTGTATAATTTCTAAATCGAGAACCCCGCAATGTAGCGAAATATCCTTGTCATTTTGAGTAATTATTTAAATTTGAAACTAAAATATTGTGAAATTTTGAATTTAAAACCTCAAATAATTAATTTAAAAATTATGTCAAGAAAGAACTTTAGTTTTAAGGTCTGAGATTAAATTGTATTAGAAAAGAACATTTAAAGCCATAATTTTGAATTAAAATTATAGAAACGAGGGTGTAATATTTCCCTCCCGAATTGATCCTCGTTTTCTCCAGATGCAAGTTTCTCCCGATTCTCTCGATTCTCCCGATCACCCGGGGGGCAACCCTGCTAAATTATGCTGTTATGCAATACTATTTTCAAAGATTCTCATAAAAAAATTCTAAGGAAAAAAGGACTAATAATTCATCATCAAAACAAATTTAAAAGTGCACAAAAAGAATATTATTTGACGACAGATGGAAAAAGTACAAGTGAAAGAGTATATTGTGGAATTTTGTTCATATTTGCGAACATTTTGCTTTTTCATTTAACAAAGAATAGAAATTTGTATGTAAAGTTTGTAGTCAATTTTTTTTTATAATATAAATAAAATATGTATAACTTCTCATCTGTTGTCGACAAGCCTTGCTATGGTTCCGGGGTTCATGCGAAAAGACAAGGCGTTTGATCGTTTCTTCTGAGAAAGTGAGAAAGGGGAATCCACAGGCGGGTAGGGAGGATAGTGTATGGATTATTTGAATCCCACCCTTTAACTTAGCACCAGGGATCTCTTGGTAGGCACACCATAGTCCTCACGTTGGAGATTATGTTTTGTTTTGTGTGAGTTTAGTATTTAGCGATGTTCCAGGGTTCCCCCGTGAAGGCAACCCGAGGATCGTTGCTGAAATCCACTCTTTATCGTAGCAACAGAGGCCACCTCGGAAGGCTGCCCGTATTCCTCACGACAAGGAGTATTTTTTTTTGTATAGGCTTGTTTTTTAGCGATGTTTCAGAGGTCCCCCGTGAAGGCAACCCGAGGATCATCACTAAAGCCCAGCCTTTATCGTAGCAGCAGGGGTTCCCTCGGAAGGCAACCCGTCGTCCTGACGATGAAGGGTATGTTTCTAGTATGAGCTTATTCTTTTGCGATTTTTTAAGGGTGCCCCGCGAAAGCAGCCGAGGATCGTCGCTGAAACCTACTCCCTTTATCGTAGCACTAGGAGTCCCCTTCGAAGAGAACCCGCAGTTCCTACGATGAAGAGTATGTTTTTAGTATAAGCGGATTTTTTAGCAATGCCCCATAGGTCTCCCGCGACGGCAACCCGAGGATTGTCGCTAAAACCTACCCCTTAATCGTAACTGCAGGGTCCCCTCGGAAGGCAACCCGTAGTCCCTACGATGAAGAGGATGTTTGTAGTATGAGCTTATTCTTTAGCGATGCTCCAAGGGTGCCCCGCAAAGGCAACCGAGGATCGGCGCTAAAATCTACCCCCTTAGCTTAGAACTAGGGGTCCCCTCGGAAGGCAACCCGTAGTACCTACGATAAAGAGTATGTTTTTAGTATGAAAACATTTTCTAGCGATGCTCCAGGGGTTTCCCGTAATTTATTTTCCAGTCGAAGAGCTCAATGTTAAAATAAAAAATGGAAATCTGAGTATAAATTAACTAATTGATATTTGAATCAAAAAATATTTTCATTCGTTACTTAATAAACAGTTGTATTTTCAACCAAACAAAATAAAATATTTATGAAAAAGTAAGATTTTTTACAAGAGAGTTTACTTGTTCGACCGCAAGCTGTGAATTTCAAACAAGAAAGTCAATTTTCAACTGATTAGTTTAACCTTCTACCTAGAATATTAACCTTATGCAAAACGAGACGAATCTGTAACTAAAATTATGAATCTTCAACCGAGCGAGTAAATATTTAACAAAGTTTTACTTCTAACCAAGTAGTTTAATTTTTAATCGCAAAAGTCAAATCCTCATCAAATGAGGATGTAATTCTTAGCAGACTCGTCTATATTTCCCAGGCTCTCTAGAGCGAGTCTTCAATTATGAGAGCGAACATCGAAGAGATAATTGTAAAAAAAATATACCACCCCGTAACTACTATAAGCGAGACGATCGATGTTATCAAAATCAACAAGATAAAAATTATGCTTTCGGTAATGATGATGAAGATCGCAGAGGCAATCGAAATACAAGCTATCATAATCGAGATGGTTATGATGGGGGAAATGAAGGTTTTGGCAATAAACGAAAACGGGATTATTTTGATGATAGAGATCGTGGGTACCAGGATCATGGATTTGAAAACTATCTGAATACAAGAATAGATAATCGAGAATCAGGCTGTGAAGAATTCGCTGATTGCCCTCGTCGTTCTGAACAGATTCGTTGTCAATGTTCAAATGGTCTCAATTTATCAATTTCGTATGCGAAAAATGATAACACTTCAACGCTTTTTAGTGGAAGGTTAGGAAATGGTATTAAAATCGCGAAAATAATAATCTATTATATATAGGTCCTACAAATGGATAACATGGGGTAAGAAATGATGAAAACACTATTAGTCGAAACGATCAACCAAACGTCACACGTGGAAATAATTCTGGATACAAACAACCGTGTAGCCTTGAAAAATGTTTAAAAGATAATAACTCTCCTCGCAGTCATGATAACAGGGGTAAAGGTCGAACCACGATTTTGTAGTAAAGAATACAATAGAAGCGAATCCAGGGTCAAATTATTCAAAATACCTCTTTCTGTGAATGGAAGTAATAGATATTTTGGAAACCTTCTTTGAAAATAATTGTGAAAAGTTTTAAAATGCCAAATATGGCGAATGGTCGGAACAAGTGTATTAGAAGCTACTTAAGCGAAACCTGTGAAACTGAAACATCAGGTCTATGCGAACTAAGAAAAAGGCAAATGAATGGAGCTAATTTATTTTTTATTGTATCTGAATTAAAAAAAGAATGTATATTTAGCGTTCATTTATTGAAAAGAATAAATGAAAACTATAAGGATTAGATTTATTGACGAGGATCCAAAAAGAATAAGTTTAATATTTCATCCCCAAAATTTTCCAAAGGAGAAATATTCGAGTTTTTCAGTAAAATATGAATTTGCCAAAGGAATTCATCCAAATTTCGTATAAGAAATACATTCCATTTAAACTTATAATAATGCCCAAAATCGATTACCATTACCAGAAAAAAGATTTTTAAAAGAGCTTAGGAATGTACTCAACTAACGTAAGTAACTTTTCAAAGATCCTAGGCTGCCAAAGTAATGCCAAAATTTGATTTAGTTAACAGTTCCTGGCATGTGCCGTTGTACGAAAAATTTAATGCAATGTACATAATTTCTACACTTTTAGTATGGAAATCAGTACAGCCTGCAGATCAAAAAATCCTAATGTCCCGCTTGAAACTTAAAGATGAGGTGCAGATTTTTCAATAAATTGTGATCAGCATAATCACTCACCGTATTAGAAACACTGGTAAGACCAGTCCAGCTAATAAGGGCAACAAAATGGCGTTGTCCTGGCAATGTAAATACTGTTCAAAATATTAAAGTTGAAAGACTGTTCAGTCAATGAATACAAGACTGTAGATCAGTCCAATTATTAAAGAAAAAGTCTCTCAAGCTACTAATGGCAATGCAATGGGACTGCCCTGGCAATGTAAAAATTTTTAAAAATAATCAAGGGAAAAGACATTCAGAACTACCAAAGATATTTTGCAGTACATATAAGTAAGACAAGACTATAGATCAGTCCAACCAACAAAGTCAAGTAATATTATTAGTTCAGTAAGTTAAGACCAGATTATAAATCAGTCCAACCAACAAAGAAAAGACATGCTTTTAGTCCAGTAAGTTAATACAAGACTATAAATCAGTCCAGCCAACAAATAAAAGATATGTTATTAGTCCAGCTGGTAAAGACAAGACTATAAGTCAGTCCAACCAATAAAGGCAAGACATGTTATTAGTCCAGCTGGTTAAGACAAGACTATAAATACGAATCCGATCGCTGCTGTTTTCAGCATTTAGACACTAAAGGCTTTACAAAGTATATTTTATTAGGCGATTTAGAGTTCGTAAATAGGCATTATCGTTTATTCGGCACAGAACTGCAGAATTTCTTGCAGAGTTTACGTCCATCAGTCGGAATTTATGAGTCTGATTTTGACAATGAAGAAAGCTTTTCAGAAGATTAATTCAGAGCCATAAGTCTAATAACACGTGATCAGTTTAGAGAGCTGTACAAATATTGTGTTCCTGTGTCTCAACCTGGTGGTAACCAGGTTAAAGAGACAAACCATTGGATAAACGTGAACTCATTCAAGTGCGCATATCTTCCCGATTAAGAAATGTTACCAAATACCAACTATGGATAGCATACATTAAAGAAGATTTTAAAAGGCAAGAGAATGAGGACTTTGCAAATAAAGAACCTATCGAACAGCATTGCTTAAAAATTTCATTGATGCAGGTCACAGATATTAACAAGCTATTAGCGAAGCCTGCTTGCATAAAAAGCCAAGCGTAGACAGCTTGTCTTAACTAACTTGTCTAAAACTAACTGTCTTGTTTTAACTGTTTGGACTAATATCATATCTTGCCTTTGTTGGATGGACTTACCTATAGTCTTGTATTAATTATCTGGACTACAAAATATCTTTGGTAGTTCAGAATGTTTTCCCTTGAATATTTTGAAAAATCTTCGCATTGCCAGGGCAGCTCCATTACATTTCCTTTAGTAGCTGAACTCGCTTTTCGTTTGATAATTGGACTGATCTACTGTCTTGTATTCATTGACTGAACTGTCTTCCACCTTTAATATTTCAAACAGTTTTTGCATTACTATTACAGCGCCATGATTCGCCTTTTCTTATCAGTCCAGCCCCATTTTGTTGTCCATATTAGCTGGACTGGTCTTGCCAGTATTTTTAGTACTGTCAGTGATTGTGCTGATCACAGTTTATTAAAAAATCTGCACCTCATCCTCAACTTAAAGCGAGACATTAAATTCACTTGTGGTCATATTTTTCGCATTCAGCCACAGCTATCTGGAAAACTTTTTATATTTGGGACCAGTACCTATTAGGATTTTTTGATCACTCGCATTTTATCTGAATTAGAAAAAGTAGGTTTAATGTGGGTAAGAGCTTGCGATTTTTAGACAGAAAAAACTGAAGTTAAATTTGGTTGTATTAGACGACATGCTATTTAGCGAAAGTTTATCCTAAGTTGGAATAATGCTATCGTCTGCTAAGTCCTCAGCAGTAGTGGAAATACGGCAAATTATGAGTAAATTAGAGCTATAAATCAGGACATTATATTTCAAACAACTTTTGGCTTAAATAATTGTTATTTCAAAACTGATCAGACTTATCGTGGATGAATCAAAATGTTTTTCTCGTAATGTAAATGAAGAACTTGGCACAACAACTAACGTTACCATCTTTAAAGATTACGCCACGGCTTATGCAGTTAATGAGATGCTCGAAGCCGGACGCTTGAGTTACAGACAATGAATGAATTGCTCCGAAAGAAAACTGCTTCGCCATCAGTTATTCTTACCATAAACTTCTTCTGGCACTCTCGTTAAAAATATTCCGAAAAAAATATTAACTTCAACAAACTTGCCCTTTGTGTATAAAAAGTAAGTTATTCAAAATTACATGAGAAAATAATTGTAATTTGATCTCGAAGTTTTCAAAAGAAAAATTACGTAAATATTTAAATTTCTAAACATAAATACAATACAAAAGTCGAAAGGAATTTTAGTTTTGGAGAAATCATCTTTTAGCTACAAAAGTTGAATTCGTAAAGAGGCTTTTATATCAAACTGCAATAACGATGATTAAATAACCGAACTCTTTCAATGTATAATCGAAACAAAATATGCATTTTTTTGAAAAGCAAGTTTTGAATTTACAAAGTAAGTGCAGGTAACGCAACCGAACTTCTGTTCTATATATAGAAAAAAGAAACTTAAAACCCCATTTTATTTTCAAATGTTTATGCCAGACACGCTGTCTAAAATTGTACTAGCAATTACTAGCAAAACATTTCTGGAAACTAAAAATTACGTACAGTAAGAAGGGGGGCTAGAAATATTTTGTTACGGTTTGTTATAGGGGGTGGTATCAATTCAACTATTTTGTTCTCCTTAAAAGATATTACAAGCCTGCAAGATTGATAAGCAAAAATAGAGGTCAAATTTTAGGAAAAACAAGAACAAATTTAGCATATAAGATAAGTTTTGTTTTTCAAAAATAATAATTTTAAATGAAGTAATGCCTGGTTTTGGTTCAAGGAAAATGGTTAAATGAGTTGTCAATTATGTGTGACGGTTTTGATAACTATAATGATTAATCCTTGACAGTAGACACTATACAAAATTTTCGTGAAAAGACGAGAATTCGATAAAACGTAAATGATTGTAGAAAAATGTACTTTTAGGTAATG
>JAAAKG020206807.1:0-17465 GCA_010014905.2 Druon quercuslanigerum | reverse complement strand
CCAAATTGTTGAATTT
This sequence comes from Druon quercuslanigerum, assembly GCA_010014905.2. Classification (NCBI taxonomy): domain Eukaryota; kingdom Metazoa; phylum Arthropoda; class Insecta; order Hymenoptera; family Cynipidae; genus Druon; species Druon quercuslanigerum. Next base: position 17,449 of record JAAAKG020206807.1, on the reverse strand, counting down.
TTAACTAAAAAGTTATTTTTCAACCAAAAGTTAATTTTCGACCAAAATAATAAACAAAAAATAGGTCCATTTTAAACCAGAGATGCATCTTGAAACAAGAAAGTTTTTTCAGCCTAAAAAGAAAAAAAAAATCAACCAAATTGTTGAATTTTCAACTAAAAAGTTAATTTTCAACCAATCAGTTAAGTTTGCAAACAAAAAATACATATTTTCCCCAAAGCATTGTTACAACTTTTAGTTAAATAATCAAACACAGACAATTTTAATTTAAATAAAAAACAATTAAATTCATACAAAAAAGACGTTTTTTTAACAAAATACAGAATTTTTAATTCAAATTGTTTAATTTTCAAGCAATAAAAATTCGAATTTTCTTTTTAAAAAAGCGGTTGAATTTTGAAACGAAAAATATAAAGATTCAACAAAAAGTACTTTTTAAACTAAAAAATTAATTTTAAAGCGAAAAATACACATTTTTCACAAAACAGTTAAATTCTTAAACCAAAAATATTAGTTTAAATAAATTTAAATAAAAACTTAATTGTTTACTTAAAAAAGTGCTTTTTTTAATTGTTATATTTTCAGTCAACTAATCAAACACAGCAAATTTTAATTTAATTAAAAACAATTAAATTCATATGAAAAAGACGTTTTTTTCACAAAATAGAGAATTTTTCAATCAAATTGAAATTTTCAAGCAAAAAAATGCGGATTTTCATTAAAAAAAAAAACGGTAGAATTTTTAAATGAAAAATATAAAGATTAAAAAAAAAGTACTTTTTAAACTAAACATTTAATTTTCAAGCGAAAAATTCATATTTTTCACAAAACAGTTAAATTCCTAAACCAAAATATTAATTTAAATAAATTTAAATAAAAATTTAATTGTTTAGTTAAAAAAGTGCTTTTTTAATTGTTATATTTTTAGTTAACTAATCAAACACAACAAATTTTAATATGAACAAAAAACAATTAAATTCATACAAAAAAGACGTTTTTTTACAAAACAGAGAATTTTTCAATCAAATTGAAATTTTAAAGAAAAAAATGCGAATTTTCTTTTTAAAAAAACGGTTGAATTTTGAAACGAAAAATATAAAGATTCAACAAAAAGTACTTTTTAAACTAAACAATTAATTTTAAAGCGAAAAATACACGTTTGTCACAAAACAGTTAAATTTCTAAACCAAAAATATTAGTTTACATAAATTAAAATAAAAATTTAATTGTTTAGTTAAAAAAGTACTTTTTTTTGGAAATGTTACATTTTTAGTTAACTAATCAAACACAGCAAATTTTAATTTAAATAAAAAACAATTAAATTGATACAAAAAATACGTTTTTTTTAACAAAATAGAGAATTTTTCATTCAAATTGTTTAATTTTCAAGCAATAAAAATTCGAATTCTCTTTTTAAAAAAATGGTTGAATTTTGAAACGAAAAATATAAAGATTCAACAAAAAGTACTTTTAAACTAAACAATTAATTTTCAAGCGAAAAATACACATTTTTCACAAAACAGTTAAATTTCTAAACCAAAAATATAAATTTTCCACAAAAATTTTATTTTCAGCTAATCAAGATTAATTTTTAACCCAAAAAATACGATTTTTGTATAAAACTATTAAATTTTTAAGCCGAATATTTGAATTTTCAAACAGAAAAGTTCATGCTCGCAAAAAAAAAACAATAATAATAAACAAAATAGTTAAATTTTCAATCAAAGGGATCAATCTAAACAGGAAAGAAATTTCATTCCAGATTGAAAAAGAAAATTAAAGTGTTGAATTTTGAAGCGAAAAAGACGAATTATAGAGAGTACTACAATGAGAATCGTAAATTTATTTTCAGTGCTTCTGAATGTTTTGCTCGAGAGTAGGGTTATTGGCTTGGTTGCAAAAATAAACTTTGTACAAAGTTCCTAGATGCTAAAACAAATACTTCAGTTTCTCACCGACTCTGGGATCTTAACAAACTTTAGTTTGGTACATTTACCATAAGCAGACCTCAGACTCACTTTAGAGACAAAAAGTAGTGTAAAAAGTGCCAAAAAATTTTTTCAAAAATAGTGTTTTTCCTTAGTTTTTAAGTTATAAAAAATTTCTATTTATTAATCACAGTCTTGTATCGAAATATAAATCTTTTTGGTTAAATAATCTGCATCAATCTTAACAATTTTTATAAAAAGTTTTTTCTTTAACAAAAAAGAATTTTCAATAATAAATATTAATTATAAACTAAAAAGATAAATATTTAAAGAGAAATTGAATAGATCAATTTTTAGTTTAAAAAATGGATTTTCAAAGAAAAAGATGGATTTTTAACTAAAATTATGGAATGGTTAATCTTCAGTTTAAAAAATTAATTCTCAAAAAAAAAATATATATATAATAAATTTCAACCATTATATTTTTTGTAACTGATGAATCTTCAACTAGAAAATTTTCGGGTGTCATACTTTTTTTATGACAAGTCGTCAATTTAATTAAAAAGTTATCATTTTTTATTGAAAATCCAACAATCAAGTTTAATTTTTTTTATTTCATGCCTGAACAATGTTTGGTTGGGAATTTAATTATTTATTTATTTAAAGAGTTATCATTTTTTGATTTTTCATTAAAAATTCAACTTTTAAAAGTAAAATTATTTATTGGTTAAAAAAATGATTATTAATGAATCTGTTTCGTCTTTATTGGTTTAATCCAAATGTTTTTCATTTTTTAAAATATTTTTTTCTTAAATATAAATTATTATATTTTTCGTTAAAAATTCATCTTTTTTGCGATGCAAATTTAACTTTTTTGATGACCAGTCATCAATTTACTTAAAAAGTTATCATTTTTTATTGAAAATCCAAGAATCAACTTCCATTTTTTTTTCTTTCAGGCCTGAACAATGTTTCGTTGCGAATTTAATTATTTAAATAAAATTTCAATACTTTTTTATTAAAAATTTATCATTTTTGTTAATTATTTAACTGTTTTGTTGGAAATTCTTTTTAGACTGAAAATATAACTATTTTGATAGAAAATTCAATTCTAGCTAAAAAATTTAACTATTTGGTTAAAAATTCGTCTTTTTTGGTTGAATACAACTGTTTATTTCAAATTAAAATTTTTTTGGCAGAAATATCAACTCTAACATTTGTTGATAAAAATACATTTTTTTGAAAATTGAACAAGTTCATTGAATTTTTCTTCTTTGTTCACTAACAATATTTTTTTCATTAAAAATTCAACTTTTAAAACTTAAAATTATTTATTGGTTCAAAATGATTATTAATAAATCTCTTTCGTTTTTATTGGCAAAATCCAACTGTCTTTTATTTTTGTTAAAAAATCTTTTTTTGTTAAATATAAACTATTACATTTTTCGTTGAAAATTCATATTTTTAGGTTGAAAATTAAACAACCTAGTTCAAAATGTAACTACTTCTTTGAAAATTCAAGTGATTGGTTGCAAATTAACTGTTTTGTTATTAATTGATATTCACAGGTTTAAAATTAAAATGTTTGATAGAAAATTTTGTTTTTCTGTCTTGAAAGTAAACAATTCAATTGATTTCGTTTTTCTTTTTTGACTAAAAAGTTTGTTTAAATTAAAAATATAACTATTTTTTTAAACATTCATTTTTTGGGTTTAATAATTCATCTCTTTGTAAAAAATGTTACCCTCTTTAGTTAAAAAGGAGACTACAGGATCAAAAATTAATTTGTTTCGGTTGAAAATGAATGTTTTTGTTGAAAAATAACTTTTTTTATTGAAAATTCACAAACTCGAATTGATAATTCAACTTTTTTCTAGAAACTTTGTAGCTTCGGCGCAAAAATTCAACAATTTTGTAAAAAATTCAAAACTACTTGGTTGAAAATTTAGATATTTTTTTTAAAATTGGTCTTTTTTGGTTAAAAATCAAGTATTAATATTGAAAATTCATCTTTTTAATTAAATCCAACTGTGTTATTTTATTATTATTGAATTTTTTTTCTGTGAAATATACACTATTACATTTTTTGTCGAAAATTCATATTTCTAGGTTGCCAAACTGTGCAAAAAATTTGTTACAAAAGTAAACTTTTTTGCAATATTTTTTTGTATTTTTTTTTAAATCGTTTTTTTTGAAAAAAGTTACCCTTCTTCGTTTAAAATTTAACTATTTGGTTACAAATGTATGTATTTTGTTGAAAAATAATTTTTTTAAATTGAAAATGTAATTATTCTGTAGAATGTTCAATTGTTTTTTTTATGTATTTAGCTTGGAAATTCATCATTTTTTATTTTTTATTTTTCATTATTGTTTGAAAAATTTTTCCTCGTTAAAAATTTGTCTTTTTCATTTAAAAATAGTGTCATTGCTTAAAAAATGTGTCCGCGGCCTACTTATGGAAAAAGTATTTAAAAAAACTATATAATAAAATAAAAAATAAAAAATAAAAATTATGAATTTTTTTTTCGAAATCTATATAATAAACCCAATTTTCAAAATCTTGAAAGATTAAAACATTTGCAGATTTTCGAGAACAAAATCTCATTTTTTAAAAACCTGAAAAAACTAAAATAATTTTAAAAACTTTGCAAACTGTCCCTATTTTTTTTTTATTCGGTAGAAACTCTCTCGAAATTTTTAATTTACTTAAACAAAATGGAGAAGACTGTCCATTTTGATTATACTAAAGTCTAGACAATTTTTTTAAAACAAATTTTAAGTGCAATAATATTTCTACATTCTCAAAAAAATTTTAAGATAGTGGCAAAGCTTTTAAAAATTATTTATTTACTTGGGGTTATTAAAAATGAGAATTTGTCCTAAAAACGTGACAATATTAAAATTTTAAAAGGTTTTTGAAAATTGGGTATATTTTGAAGATTACAAAAAAAAATTAAATTCTTTTATATTCAACCAGAGCAAAATCCTCTTCTGCAATGGTTACATCAAAATTGAATATTTTCCTGATACTGGGAATTTTATTCCTGGATAGTGCTGGTAAGTTGTTCATTTTGATTTATTCTAACTTTAATTCAAAATTTTTTTATTCTTTTTTAGTGAAAAGTCTACTATTATTTTTTTCTTTAAAAATTTATCTTTTCAGTTTGAAAATATAATTGTTCGATTAAAAAGTCTTTTTTTTTTTGTTGAAAATGCAACTGTTTTGTTAAAAACTTTTGTCTTGTAGAAATTTCGTCTCTTTGGCTTAAAAATTCAAAATTTTGGTTGACATTCTTTTTCCTTCTCAACTGAAAAATCTTTTTTGTTAAAAAATTTAGCTCTTTGTTGAAAATTCGTACTTTTGGTGTGATAATTTACTTTTTTGGTTGACAATTGTTTTTTTTGGTTCAACTGTTTTATTGAGACTAAAACTGTTTTTGTAACAAATTAAATTATTTGCTGGATAATTGATCTCTCATTATTTTATTATCATAATCAACTAAAAAAGATCAGGTTTTAACCAAAAATTTAATAGATCAATTTCCATTTAAAAAACTAATTTTGAACAAATAAAAAACAATTTTTTCACCAGAGATGAATTTATAACAAAATAGTTTAACTTTCAACGAGTTAGTTTTATTTTCAACAAAAAAGATCCATTTTCTAGCAAAAAAGGCGATTTTTCAATAAAAGATATTGATTTTCAACGAAATAGTTGAATTAAAAAAATGGATATTATCTAAAAATAGTAATTGAATTTTAAACTAAAAAGTTGAATTGTTAACTAAAATTATTAAGCTTTAACTAGAATAATTGGATTTTTAACAAAAACTGTTAACGTTCAACCATAGAAGACGATTTTTCAAATGAAAAGGATACATTCTCAACCTGGAATAGTTTTTTCATATTTTTTTCTGCCAAAACAGAGACAAATTCAACTGTTTTTATTTAAAAATTAGTCTTTTTTTGTTAAAGATTCATCAGTTGAATTAAACATTTTCAACTGATTAATCTTTCCCCAAAAAGGCTAATTTTTAAACAAAAACAGTGGAAATCGAGCCAAAAATACAACTTTTTAACAAAATAGGTGAATCCTCAACCAAAAAAGAATAATTGTAAATGATGAATTTTTCAACTAAAAGTACCAGTGATAAAGTCCATTAGGTTCTAAAATTGAAAAACATTAGAAAGTAATTTGCCAAGATTGAATACCCGCTCGTGTACTAAACATAAATCCAAGCTGGGAAAACCTTCCTGGTTAAATTGCTTCCTAATGGCATTTTGAGCACCTCCCTTTCCCTTATGAGTCACAACACTCGGGCGAAAGAAAAATCAGACATAAAGTAAACCTGGCGACAGTTGTGATGGAAGGTTTCCGCATCACGCACCAGGCCAGGAAGGCATGCGTCTACGTTTTTGACACCCCCCCCCCCCTCTCTTTCTCTCTCTTTCTTACCGGTGAAATGCGGCCAGTGACGGCCAACTCTAACATTTCATTAAAAATATAACATTATTTGTTTTGTTTATTTACTTGAGAAAATAACCGGGATTCCTTAGTGAAATAATAATGTCTTTTATCCGAAATAGCCCCGGGAGTAGAGAATAATAATTTTAATCGTACGAGAGAAGGGGACGCCGAGGCGGCCCGAACGCCCCTCCACCTTCCACGCGATTCGCCGAGAGCTCCGCGCCAACCGACCGCCGGCAGGCTCTCGCCGTGCGTCCTCAAAAGACGGTGCGCTCGACCGTGGGACACTATTGATCAAGACTTCATTTGAGATGCTCATGCTAGATTGATAGATTCTGGTCTATCAAACGCATCGAAATTAACTTTTCGAAACTCGAGTTCTCATACACCTGCCCTTAAACACATTATCATGTCAGACCATCATTCGGATGACGGTTCGTCTTGCTCTTTGCCCAACCAAACCTCTTCTCTACCACCGCTTTCTACCAATTCTTTCCGATTTCCTAAACCTACTTGTATCCGAAATCAAATAGCTTCTATTATCTCCGAGTTAGACAAATTCTGAAGTCCTACGAGGCAGCACTCCTATCCTGCGTACCTCCGACCTCGATAACAACAAATCCAGCCGATGGGTTGGAATCCATGGACACTCTCCAATCCCAAAACGATCTAGACTCTTCGCCCGAAGACTCTACAAATGCCTTCCAAACGGTAAAATCTAAACGGACCAAATACAAGCGCATTGCTAGTCCCACAAAAGCAGCTACCTCTTCACATTCCGACGATTAGTCTACCTTCTCAAGTTCATCCGATAAAGATGAGTCAGTTTCCTAGGAGCGAAGTCATCCTCCTATCCGTATCCTTCGCAAAGAACTTTGGCTCAAAATCCATTCAGCCCTTCTCAAAGCTGACATTCCTATCCGCCATGCAAAAAACACATCTGGTGCAATAATCATCTATCTCCAAACTGTAAATAGTTTCAGCGCTATCACCCTCAAACTTGAAAAGAATAAAATCATCAGGGGGGGGGAGGGTCGTGGTCGTCCATTTAGAACCTTCTCTCCTACAGCCAAGTTGACATTCGACAAAAAACTTCTGGCTGACCTCATCGTTCACGTTAAAGCCAAGAGAAAATCAAATATCATTCCTCAGTGCCGTCGTTATCTCAAATTCTTCCACACTGCTAATTACTGCCATGCCTCTTGGGCTTGCGCATTCTGCGGATGTAGCCATGCCACAGCCTCTTGCTCAGTTGGAAATCAAACAGATTTCACTCCATCCTGTCTCAATTGTAAAGGCCCTCATTGGACCACCTTCCGTGGATGCCCAAAAGTTCGTCAAAGAACTGGCACCAAGTCGAACTCAACTCGCCAACTTCCTAAACCCAAACTCACTGCAATCCCTCCTCCCCTTCCTAAACCTCGTAGCGCCACCAATCCCGCTTCCTCCCAACGCTCCTTTGCCGACGTAATCTCAGCTCTTCCTCTACCCAAAGTCCAAAACCAGCCTCAATCCTCCCCCAATACCAATCCTCTAAAGAATCTGCAACTACAGCAGGTTTTTCGTGACTTTCTCCCGCCTTCGCTGCTACCTTCCAGCACCCAACCCCTGGTCGCTCATAAAAACAAACTAAATATTCTTAGCTGGAACGCTAACGGCATATCTGTTCCCAAGAGACTAGAATTGAATCTACTCCTTAACGATAAGTCCATCGACATGGCATGAATTATCGAGTCTCATCTAAATTCTACAAAGAAACTCTATATTTCAATTTACTCTCCACCGTATATCAACGACATCTCTAAAATACCAGACCTTTTCAATATCAATACCCCAACTCTGGTTGCCGGCGATCTTAACGCCAAACAAAGGGCCTCTAACTACCTTAAAAATAACACCGAGGATAATGCTCTCCTCAAAATCCTGACTCTCCATAACCTAACTATTAAGGCTCCCTCAGAACTTATCCACTTTGCTATCTCTGCTAAATATCAACTCGACATCCTCGACATTTTCTTATCCAAGAATATCGTCATTGACAGAGACCCCCGGTCTCTTTCTGAACTTAGTTCTGATCACAACCCAGTACTCCTAGAGTTATCGGGTTCCCCTAATCTCTCACCCCCTACAGAATCAAAAATCGATTAACTTCATCTCAAATATATTCTGGAAAATTCCACTCTCAAATTCTGCCAAATACAATCTATTCCTGATCTGGATACAGCTTTTTAAAGCCCTGACAACAAACATCCAAAACTCTGTCCCTCGCTACCACAACCAACTTCACTTCTGCTCGCAAATCCAAACTTTTACCCTCCAGTCGCGTTCTTATCCGCAAGAAAAACCAAGCGCGCAAACATTGGCAGTCCTACCATAATCCTAAACAGAGCCAGCGTCTCAACTCCCTTCAAAGAAAACTAAAAACTACTCTTCATACTGCTGATACATCTTCCTTCGACTCCTACATAGCCGAAGCTGAATTGTATCCCAAAAGATGCTGGAAAGTCCCCAAATCCCTCCGTAATGGGAAATCTTACCTCCCCTCTCTCGCTAAAGGCGGTCAATCTTTCTTTCTCGATGAGGAAAAAGCAACAATTTTCGCAGATTCCCTTAAAGATCAATGCTCCCCCTTCCCTAGCCTCGACTCAATCCGCTCCTCGAGAAATCGCAAAGCGCCAGGAAATGACTCCATCAGCAATAATATAGTGGCAACACTTCCCCGCAATCATATCGTGGCTACCTGCAACATTGTTAACGCAATGATGCGCTTACAATACTTTCTCTCAGTCTGGAAAGAAACTATTGTAATTTTTCTTCCGAAACCGGGTAAGCTTTGTACTCTCAGTAAACTAGCCGAAAACATCATTCTTTCTCGTTTTGATGACTTTGCTTCGCAAAACAATTTTCTTCCTGACTTCCAGCACGGTTTTCGCAAACGTCATGGAACAGCTCATCAACTTCTTCGTGTCTCTGAGCACATTGCCGAAAACCTTATCTGACCCCCAAATTATGACGTCTGATGTGCCACAGGCCTCCAAACTCACGACATTCCTTCTGATAAGAAAATTCTCACGGCTCAATATGCTGATGATGTTGGTTTCCTTTATTCATCCAAGGTCATCAGTCACTGCTCTTCTCGTCTAAACAGATTTATTCCAATCGTCCTGGAATGGTACTACAGATGGAGATTTGAAATAAATAAATCTAAATCTGAAGCTGTCTTTTTCCCGTGTCGCCAGCATAATCGCCCTAAAATCTTTGTTAACTCTATTCCCATTAAATGGAGTTTCTCCGCAAAATATCTCGGCGTCATTTTTGATGAACGATTCACTAGGTCCAAACAAATCTAAGCCATCCGCAATAAGGCCAACGGGGCCTTAAGTTCACTTAAACCCTTCTTCTATAACCCTACACTTTCTTCAGTCACCGAAGCTCGTGCCTTCAACGCCATAATTAGGAGCATCTGCTACGCACCATCACCAATGCCGCTCACAGACACGCTGCAAAACTTCGCCTTTCAGTGGCTAATCACTTAAATCCCTGCATCAACTCACTTGCAAATTATGCAAGTAAAACTTCCGACCGCTTTAGAAGGCCCTGTCTTCTCGTCTCGCCGCACTAAATGCGCGAGTGTCCTTGCAGTATAACTGTCTGGGACCACCAACTTCGATATCCCTTATTTTCTGTTCATCTTGCTTCATAACATGTTAGGTTGGTAACCAGTCGAGGAGGGGTTTTAGGCTCTCTCTTCCTCCAACAGTGGTCGGTAGGCTCCCTATACTTCTCTCTCTCTCTCTCTCTCTCTCTCTCTCTCTCTCATCTTACTCTTCAGAGGTCGGTACACTCCAGCAGCTCCGCAAACCTCGCATTACTTTCTTTCTTCCGAGGTCAGTACGATCATTGCAGCTCCGCAAACCTCCCTCTCTCTCAACTTACTTCCGTGGCCGATAAACTCTCAGCAGCTCCGCAAGCCTCCCTCTCCCCCTATCTCTATCTCTCTCTCTCTCTCTCTCTCTCTCTCTCTCCCTTTCTTACGAGGTCGGCCTGCCTTTTTCACGGCACCGAAAACCTATCTCTTTCTCACTCTCTACCAAAATTTCCCCTTCCTACCACCATCTCTCCAACTTCTATGCCTGGATACGGTTCGAAAAGTTCCCGCCCAAGAAATAAACCCGCCGCTTGGCCTCTCTTCGCTACATATTCCCTTCAAGCCTGATATACATCTTCAATGCATAAAAGGGGAGAGCTAAGAATTTTGACTCTGGGGAACTTTTACTTGCGATTATCACGAGTATTGGTTTGACAGATCTGAATTCTCAACTCTCACCTCGACGAGCCTTGCTTCTTCCGGTCATTTTATCTATAATGGGCCATTTCAAATTCTATTCCTAAACTTGTCGGGCTTAATATGTATGTTCAAGTAGAATTTTCTAGTAGGGTGCTTATAAACTGATAATTTATCAGTTTCTCTTATAATTGAAAGGAATTATAATTAACCTTATAATGAAATCACGAATTTGAAATGGTAGTAATACTTAGGTTCACAATAATTCAATATTACTAAACCATTATTTTGATATGAATAAAACAATTAATCCACAATTGATCATTTTGTAATAATAATGATGAATGGTTAAAGTGGTTTATTGGTCTTGATAATCGAATTATTCTTCAAGTTCTATAATATGTGATCTGTAATTATAACCAATTTTTAATATTTTAATGTCGGGGAAAAATATTAATAGTCTTACGTTAGGTACTCCACAGTTAAGCCAAAATGTAGCGATAGTAGTAATATTGAGAAGTTGTGATGTAGAGAAGAAGAGAGATAGGAGTGGAGAACTATCAAACGCACACGAACGAGCAGAAGGACACTGGCGCGCGGACCCCGCAGACGGAAGGTGGGAGGCAACTCACGAACCGGTATCCCCTTTCAACACGCATTAGCCCGAGTGGGAGACTCGAGGCGAGCTATGGTGCGCGGGCCCAAAAACGGAATGATGGGGCGAACTCACGAACAGGACACCCCCTCTCTACGTGTAGGCGCAGGACGGGAAAAAGCGAGGCGAGCTTTGGCGGACTCCTCGTGCATTATGGTGTGATTCTAACAGATTATTAAGCGAGGAAACTCCCGGCATAGTGCCTAAATCCAAGTTGAACGCCACCTTGGGCTTCGGCCCCTGGTCTAACCATAAATATTTCATTTAGTAATGCCCCTTCCCCAGGGTGTCATTCTAACCAGTTATTAAGCGAGGTAACTCACCGGCCAATGTCTAGATCAAATTTGAACTCCACCTTGGGCTTCGGCCTCTGGTCAACAAAAATCTTTGGAACTAACATCATTGTTCTCTATGGGGCTGAACCCCCGACAAAAGAAGGCCCAGGCCATCGCAAAACGTCGACAGCAAGACATAGAGGTTTACAGGGAACTCGGATACTCGACTAAAACGACTAGAGAAGAGCCTCAACCATCGGATAACGGATCTCCGGTTATCTCAGCAACTAGCCCTACATCGCCGAGGAGGAAACGGCTGTGCCCAACAATCAACGTGGTTTCACCAGTTACAAGCCGAACCCCACCGTCACCACCGAGAGGCTGTCTACCTTACTCATTGATGGTGCGCAGGACCTCCCACACTCTATTTCCGAAACCCAAATGTCGTTTGAGTTTCCTTCTGGAGGCTACGAACTGGAGGCCTACCCAGGGGACCTAGACGGGCACCCCGACATAATCAAAGATCGGGAGGTGCATAGGTATAAAATAAGGAAGTTCTTAGAGGGTATGTTGACTCCAGCCAGGTCACCAAGGACTTGAGCTAAGGATAACGAAAAATTCGAACACATGGGAATTATTTAAGAAAGCCGTAAGAAGGAGGACTTACCAGCAACCACCGGTGAGTCAAAAAATCAGACCCCAAGGGCATAGAAGACTTGGACGCTTGGCTGCTTCGTAACCAGGGTTTTATATACGCTAAACCACTGTAAGGTTAAAAGGGATCAAGAAAAGAAGACATCACAATCTTTCTTTCACACTTATAATTGTTAATAATTGAAACAACCACCGACCCCTTTCGGGCCACCACATATTTAACACGAGGAATGGTTTACATTTTATTAAAAAAATTATTTGGGATCATATCCCTTGAGGACTTGAGCCTTGAGGACTGAGGTCTTGAGGACTGTCATCCCTCCTCCTCCAGCACCTCGAAGGCCATCGTTCGTTCCGCCACCTCCCGCCTACACTTTTCCCGACCTCTGCCTTCCTCTTCCTCTTCTTCGGTATAGAGCCGCACGGGTAACTCCGGCCTCTTTACCCATTCCAAACGCTTTCAACAGGAGGAGGAAGACGAGTTAGTCATCAAAATTGAGGACGACGAGGCATTTTCGCCAGTAACTCCTCCTGATAAGCGCCCTCCTTCCTTTCCTCCATCCTGACGACGTGACACTTTCGTCAGTGGCGTTCACGTCTCACGACGCGAACGAGCCCTCCACCGCTAAACACGCCGCGGTGTGCTCGTAAAGTGAACCGGGTACCTTCGGGGGCCATCAAGATACAATTGCAGCCACAAACCCGAGCCCAAGTCCATGAACCGACTTGACAACTTCCTGAATCAGAACAACACCAGCTTACCAGTATGAGCCTCACTTCCGGCTCGCTCAGCTAGCACCAAGGAACAACGAGCTACGGTTTCTCCCGAACCGGCTCAACTCCAGGAGCTACTGTGCCCCTCGAACCGGCTCCCTCCAGCTCCAACTTTCAAGCGACGGGTTCTCCAGGAACCAGCTGGAGAAAACTGCCGCAACCGACACAGCCCTATCTTTAGATCAAGTCGGGTCCACAATCTGAAAACCACACACCCCGGCTTGTATCAACAGATACTTGAATTTTCGTCTGCAAAAAGATCAATTTTCAAACAAAGAAATTCCACCAAAATTGTTTAATACAACAGCAGTTCAAAGCTACTTTTAGAAATGAAGACTCATTGCTACTCAATTTTATATTGTAAATTAAAAAAAAAATTAAGTGCACTTTCGATAATGTTGTCTTTCAAAAATATCATTTTCTACAAAAAAAACAATTTGCAAAAGATACTAATATTTTAACAAACCTAATTTATCTTATTTTTCAGAAAACACAGATTATTCCGACTACAAAAATATAGGAATCGAGGAAAATTATCCAATAATTGACAGTGATAATTTTAAAAAAAGCAGTCCGAAAGAACCACCGGACGACTTTTACGCCTTGAACAAAATCGAGGAAGTAGAAAATCCAGTAAATCATGCCCCAATTATAAAAAACTTCCAAGCAGCCGAAAACCAAAACACTATTTACTCAACAGCAGATAAAATTAAAAAGATTTTCTTCAAAAAAGTGGATTCTATAAAAAAAAGAAAATCTCCTCGAAATAATTTGTACAACGAAAAAGAAGAAAAAATGTACAGATATACGAAACACCGCATGACGGGTTACGACTACGACGAATTTGATGTTTTCGGGGACAGCCGTGACGAAAAATGCAACGAAAGATCTACTTGGACGCATTGTCTTTGTCAATTTACGTGTTCCGAACCCAGCACAGTTGACTGTTATTCCCCTTGTGAGAGTGGATGCGAATGCAAAGAGGATTTTGTTTTTGACGAGAGAACAAAGCAGTGTTTGCTGCCATCTCAATGCGAATTGGGGCCTGATTACTTTTACGATTATAAAATTTAATCAGAATTATCATAGGGTACGAGAGATATTTGCATTTTATGACTTTTAAATGTACCTCGAAAATAAGAAAATGACGAATAAATTATTTGAATAAAATTAATCTGGACATTATGTTAAATTTATTTTTAAAGACTTTAAATTTATAAAATTAGAATTAGAGATACTGCTTTTTTAAGAAAGTAGGTGAATCTTTAATCAAAGAGATTAAGTTTTAATTAAAACGATGAATTTTCAAGAAAAAAATTAATTTTTTAACAAAGCAGTTTAACTTTCAACCAAGTAAATTTATTTACAACCTAAAATATACATTTTTAATCGGTTTTATCCGGTAAATTTTTCAATTCTACCGGCCAACTAAAAGTAACTTATTCATAATTGATGTAAAAATTAATTTTCAACCAAAAACATTTCAACATAACTGATGAATTGTTAACATAAATGATGAATCTTCAACTGAAACCGTTGAATATTTAACAATTAAAAATTAATTTCCACCAAAAAAGATAAATTGTCAACCAAAACATAAATAATTAAACTTTAAGTTAAAAAAATTGATGTCCAACCAAACAGATGAATTTTCAACTAAAAATATGGAATAGTCAGTTGGTATAAGTTAAATTTTCAGTTAAAAACAATACTTTCCTAAAAAAAAAATTGAATTTCAACAAAGCAAAAAAACGGACTTTCAGCAGAATAGTTCACTGTTCAACCTGAGTGAGAAATTTTTGACCTAAATTTTAAATCCTAAACTGGAAAAGTTGAATTTTAAACCAAAAAGATTCATGTTCAAATAAAAATAGAAATTTTTTTAAAAAGAAAAATAGTTTCTACAAAAAATTAAATAATTGAATCTTCAGTCAAAAAATGAATGTTCAACCAAAGAAATAAATTTTAAACTAAAATTATAGAATATTTAAAAATTGGAATAATTTAAATTTTCCGTTAAGAAATAACGTTCCTAAAAAAAAACCACTTTTAACAAAAACTTTTTAAAAAATGGTTACATTTTCAAACAACGTGATAAATTTTCAATTAAAATTGTGAATCCTGAACTGGAAAAGTTTAATTTTCAAACAAAATAATACACTTTTAACTGGAAAAGTTTAATTTCTAAACATAATAATACATTTTTTCACTGGAATAGTTGAATTTTAAACCAGAAAGATGAATTTTCAAATAAAATGATACGTTTTTCAAACATGGTCATAAATTTTCAACTAAAATTTTGAATTCTAAACTGTAAAAGTTTAATTGTTAAACAAAATATTAAATTTTTAACCGGAAGAGTTAGATTTTTCAACAAAATAATAAATTTTTCATTAGAAAAGTTAGATTTCTCAACAAAATAATACACTTTTAACTGGAAAAGTTTAACTTTTAAATAAAATAATAAATTTTTTTACTGGAATAGTTGAATTTTAAACTAGAAAGATGAATTTTTAAATAAAAATATAATTTTTTTTTTAAGAAGAATAGTTTCTACAAAAAATTAAATAATTGAATCTTTAGTCAAAGATGAATGTTCAACCAAAGAAATAAATTTTAAACTAAAATTATAGAATACTTAAAAATTAAAATAATTTAAATTTTCCGTTATGAAATTACTTTCCTAAAAAAACAACTTTCAAGAAAATGGTTAAATATTCAAAGAAAGTGATAAATTTTCCACTAAAATGGTGAATCCTAAACTGGAAAAGTTTAATTTTTCAATAAAATAATACATTTTTAACTGGAAAAGTTATATTTTTCAACAAAATAATACATTTTTAATTGGAAAACTTTAATTTTTTAACAAAATAATTCACTTTTTCACTTGAATAGTTTAATTTTAAACTCGGAAGATCAATTTTCAACTAAAATGATATATATTTTAACTAGAATAATTACAATTTTCACCAATAATCTGAATTTAAACCAAGAAGAATAGTTTCTACAAAAAAAAAAAGATGAATCTTTAGTCCAAAATCTTTAGTCAAGAAATGAAGGTTCAACCAAAGAAATAAATTTTAATTTTAAATCATAATATATTTAAAAATTGGAATAAAATAAACTTTTAGTTGAAAAATTACTTCCCTAAAAAAATAACTTTTAACAAAACACAAAAAAACTTTCAAAAAAATTGTTACATTTTCATACAAAGTGATAAATTTTCAACTAAAGTTGTGAATTCTAAACTGGAATAGTTTAATTTTTAATTAAAAAAGATAAAATTTCTACCAAAAGATGTAAATTTTTTAACCAAAGCACGAATTTTTATTAGAATATATGCATTTTCAATCAGATACTTGAATTTTCAACTGAAAAAAATCAATTTTTAACCAAAACAAGAATAGTTAAATTTTAATTAATAAATTAATAATTAATAATAATTAAATAATTCAATGAATTAATAAAACTAAGAAATGATTAGTTTTCAACTAGATCAATTCAATTTTTCACCAACGACATGAATTTTCAACTTAAAAATCATTCTTCAACATAAAATAGAATAACTAAATTTTTACTGAAAAAATGAATTTTCAATCAAAGAAATGAATTTGTATCTATAATTACGGAATATTCAATTATTGAAAAAAGCGAAATTTTCCGTTTAAGAAGTTATTTACCTACAAAAAATTACTTTCAACAAAAAAAAATTAACTTTAAAAAAAATGTTTACATTTTCAAACAAAGTGTTAAACTTTCAACTAAAATCATGAATCGTTTACTAAAATAATTGAATTTTTGACCACCAAGATGAATTTTCAGCCAAGAAGATTAATTTCTACCAAAAAAGATAAATATTTAACTAAAAATTGAATAATTAAATTTTTAGTCAAATAATGAAAGTTCAACCAAAGAAATGAATTTTTAAATAAAAGGATAAATCTTCAACCAAAAAAATTAGTTTTCCACAAACCAAAAACAATGAAATTTCAACAGAATAGTTCAAATTTCAACCTGCGTGAGGAATTTTCAAATAAAATTGTAAATTTTTAACTAGAATAAATGAATTTTTCACAAATGAACCGAATTTTCAACTAAAACGAATCATTTTTCGACTAAAAAGTGAATAATTAAATCTTTAATCAAAAAATTAATGTTCAACCAAAGAGAGGAATTTTTATTTAAAAATATGGAATATTTAATAATTTGAATAAGTTAAATTTTAAGTTGAAAAATTACTTTTCTTAAAAAATAACTTTTAACAAAAAAAACAAGTTAAAAACAATTGTTACATTTTCAAACAAAGTGATGAATTTTCAACTAAAGTTTTGAATCCTAAACGGGAATAGTTAAATTTTAATTAATAGATTACAAAATAATTGTTTTTATAAATTTAAATTTATTAATGAT
>JAAAKG020206796.1:0-22949 GCA_010014905.2 Druon quercuslanigerum | reverse complement strand
AACAACAAAAATATGAATTTTTCACCCAGAAATATATATTTATAATTAAAAAAAAAACAAGTTTCAGCAAAATAATTGAAATTAAAAAAAAAAATTCTACCAAAAAAAAATGCAATCTTGTACAAAAGTCATGTATTTTTAACCACATACTTGCATTTTCAGTTAAAAAAATTTTTTTTTCAAAAAATTGAATAATTAAACTTTCAGTAAAAAAATTTTGAAAAAAAATTCAACAACATACATAAATTTTCAAATAAACGAACGAATTTTCAACCTAAAAAATGGATTTCCAAACAAATAATTTTCTACTAAAAAACGAATTTTCACCGAAAACAACACGTTATTTAGCAACAGAAAAATTAATTTTCAAACAATAAGTGTAATATGTTCAAGCCAAAAAATAACTAGTTTAAAAAGATCGTAAATTTTCAACTAAGGAAATAATTTTTATTAAATGGAACAGTCTAATTTACAGTTAAAACTAATTTTCAAGCAAATTGAAAAAAAAATTTTCAAAAGGATCAATTTTTTAAATTTAAATTTAAATTTTCAACCAAAGAGAAGAATCCCTAATCATAAATGTATTTGTAAATTATTTGTTATTTTTCAAACGCTACTTTATTAAATAATAAAATAAATAAAAAGAATTGTAACCATTTTATTATGAATTAAATAGCTTTTTGAAAAGAATAAAATAATATACAAATACACTTATGGTGAAAAATTATTGTTTCCAAAACATAAAAAAAAATAAAAAGTTTCGCATGGTCCTCAGTGTGCAGACATCTTGTGGGCTGGCGTCACCACATGAAACATGTGTTGAGAGACAGTTAGAGAGAGGGAAATTCGAATTCAAATTGTGTACAGCAATGTATTTAAAGAAAATGTTCAAAAATCAATGAAACAAAATATGAAACACAAATTATAGCTCAATGGAAAGTTAAATTTCAAAGTGGGAAAGCATTTCGAAAACCAAAAAGGAAACATTTTTTTGAGAACTTTTAAGCTGTTGGTCAAGACTCATCTTCCTACTAAATCTTTATACCGATTTTGCAGAAAATCTTGTTATGAAGCTTCAGTCCACGTTTCATATTTTGTTTCGCTCTTTTCTACAATTTTCTTTAAAAAAACTTTACTTTGCTTCATTTGAGTTTGAATTTCGCGGTCACTGATGTAAGTTCGCTAGCGCCTCCTAGTGAGCGACAATGGCCTCTTAGTGAGGCCTAATCATGACATCTTGTCTCATTCATCAGCTTGTCTTTAACAAAGTTTTTTATCACAGTCAGTCGATGTGATAATAAAAAATTTTCACAAATGCGTAAATCAAAAAAAGTGCGCGCTTAATGCATGTAACCCGTGCAATTAAGACTGATAATAATTGAATCATAAATCACGCTTGGACAGTAGAAAGTGAGGTTAGTTTGCTGAAACCGCGCAGAAAAGTTTAATATAATGTAAGTAATTTCTGTTGTTATGAATAGTTTTCCAAGTTTTAAAATAAATTATAACGTTTTTACTATTCTTCTTTGTAATATATCTCTTCACTTTTTATTCGTAGGGAGTTAAAACAACTGTATATCTATAGCGAAATAAAATAACGCGACATATATTTTTGTCTTGCATTTCCCTCCGTTTTTTTATATTTATTTACTATTATAGTCATCAACGTGCAGCAACTTTTTTAGACTACAAGATACTGGAGGTAGATTATTTCGCAGGACTTGTGATTAATATAATTCGAAAATTTCAGTATTTATGCTGCTTTTGTATCTTTGAACGAATGTGTCAAAATCGTGTCGTTTGTTGTACATGTGGTAAATACGGTAAATATGATTTAAAAATAAATGTATAATTGTTCTGCTTTTATTATTTTAAAAGCTTCTACTCTTCGAGAGATTTAAAACAATAACAATCAACTTTGCTCTGTTTTACGAAAAGCTAGAAAGAAAAAAACGCCACGCCCGCGATTATTATTTTATTAGTAATCAGGAAATTTTTTGAATCAATATTAAGCTAAAAGATAATGAAGGTCAATATTTTATATCATTTTTGGAAGTTAATATCCTCAAATTCAAATCGTTAGAAATTGTAAATTTCTTTCTTGAAGTCTAGTGCTTTATTCTTTAAAGCTTCCAAGTAACGAAAGTAACAGATTACCCATGAAAAATTGTAACGTAACCTAAAGTTGTTTAAAAATTGAAAATCTTTGAAATCCAAAGATTTCTGTATAAAAATAGGCTGTGGATATTAAGCCGCCTTGCGCTTATAACGTAATTTCCACAACCGGCCGGACCGATAGCCATTCCCTTGAAAATATCGGTTTCCGGCATAAAATACCAACATAACCTGAAATTGTACAAAACTGGTGAATATATACAGTGAAATTTAATGATTTTAAAAGTCTTTAACTATGCATTTTTCACAACAAAAACTAACATGCTATGAAAAAATTATTAAGCATTTTAAATTGTAAAAAATGTATTGCTTCAAACAACAATCGTTGGATTTGAATCTAATTATTTTTGTTCAAAAATGTAAAAAATACCAATTTCAGGTCAACCATACAACATAACCTGAAGTTTTTGCAAACCTTTTAAAAATCCTTGAAAATATAATTTTTTATAAATCTTTAAATAATTCTTATTTACAAAAAACCATAACTTAACAAAACAATAATTTAAATATTGTTTGAAAACATACAATTGTTCTAAAAGTGTAAAATATTATAGAAATATAATGATTTTTTGATAAAAATTTCTGAACAAGAATCGTTGAATTAAAACAACATAAGCTAAAGTTGTTGAATACATTGTAAATATCCTTTGAAATGTAATGTTTTTAAAAATCTTTAAATAGAAATCCTGTATTGTAATACAGTTATTTAAAAAGATTCCTAAGAATTTTAAGAGATTTCCAAAATTTCAAGAATTTTCGAAGATTTTTCTAGGATTTACAATGATTCCAAAGAATTTCACCAAATATAAGGGATTTTATAGGACCTACAATTATTTTAAAGGATGTACAGAATGTTGAAATATTTGAAGCTATTTTAGAAAACTACAGATTTCAATAAATAAATACAAATAGTAGAACTTTCAAAGATTTAAAGGGATTTCGAGAGAACTTTAGGAAATAAATTGGGTTAACGAAGTTAAAATTAGAAGCGTTTAAAATAGAATATTTTTGTTAAAAATACATTAAGAATGAAAAAGTGAATAATAATTGATATGACAATACGATTCAAAATCATTTCACAATTTTAGAATGTCCAGATTTTAACGTTAAAAATTAAACTCTTTCAATTGGAATGTTTAATTAGTTAAACAAATGTAAACGCTGATTGCAAATTTATAAACTATTTAAAAATTTTAAATAACTTTAAAATAATATATTTATAATCAAAGGCTTTTATAATAATAATTTATAATAATATTTTAGTCTAAAATATTGAATTTTTAAATCATTTAATTTTAAACTTTTCAATTAAGAAAAAGAACAATTACTTAATGTTTACTGACTGTTCAGTATAATCAGTAATTATAAATTAAATATTCACAACTAAACAAAAAAATTAAATTTTGAACGTTACAATTTTAATTGTTATATTTAAAAAATCCAAATTGTAATTTCTAATTCTTAGAAAAAATGCGAATAATTTGAAGAAATATTTATATAAAAAAACTTTACCTAGAAAAATTAAAATTGATTTTTCATTTCGAAAAATTAATTTTGAGAGAATATTTAAAAAGATTTAGAAAGATTTATAAAATTATCAAAAATGAATGTAAAAGATTTAAAGGATTTTTTTTTAATTTGGCAGAAATTAAAAAAAAATTAGGAAAAATTCGAATAATTTTAAAAGATGTTGAGAAGTTCTCAAAAAATTAAAAATAAATTAAAAATTTCAAAAAAATTTTAAACTATTAAAAATAAAAAGAACTTTCAAAATGATATAATTTTGCAAATTTTTAAATGCATTGATTGACTCTTCAATTTGGAGAATTGCAAATGATTAAGTGAATTTATATTTTTTGCGCATTTAATTTCAAGTTGTTCAGTTGAAAAGTATTAGTAGCTTCCTTTTTACAGATGTAAATTATTGAGCATTTGAATACAACATTTTTTAATTAAAAAATTTTTAATCTTCAGTTTTAAAAGTTTAAACTTCAAGAGTTCTACTTTGAGTCCTTTGATTTGCAGCTCAGTTTTTATTACTTAAAATGGACAAATTGTTGGCTTTAGAGTTTGATTTTTTAAGTATCATTAACCGTGGAAAAATATTTGCTAACCGGAAAATGACCGGGAATTTTTTTTCTTCGATTAAAACGGTCACCCTGATACTGATTCTCATATTATATTTAAAAAAATCTTTTTTCACTTTGTTGCATGAAAAATCAGGCAGACTTTATTAGTCATGTGAAAATCGCATTTCCTTCGACTTGTTCAGAAACCAGAACGAAAATGAGCTCTTACAAAACTGAATTTCCATCATCCTCGGACAATGAATCGCTTGACGAGTCTGGCGAATATCATCAGGGAAAAAGATCTTTTGATCTGTCCTTCACACATGAACCAAAAGGACAGCCGAGGAAAAAGCATCGTCGCCGCGAATCTTGCCATGAAGAAAGCAGTCCGGCAGCACATTCTTCCGCGGAAGATTCATTTGAGGAGGAAGCAAAGGATGTGTTTGAGGGTAACATAAAGTGGGCCAAGAGCTTTGAATCATATGAGGATGACAAGGAATTTGGTCGCATTGCATTCCAGTATGGCGAAACCAGTTCCAAGTCTTCTGGCGGCGATGACATCTGTCGGCAGTCCGTGAAAATCAAGACCGAAACTATAGTCAAAGAGGAGCCGGACCTTCTGACTGGGAAAGATTCGATAGGATCGAAATTGATGGCCCGGATGGGATGGAAAGGTGGCCAGGGTCTTGGAAAAGATGGCAAAGGTATAGTTGAGCCAGTGAAAGCTGCCAAGCAACACGGCTTCCGAGGTCTTGGTTTTCGCATCGAGGAACTGGAAGAAGCCCATTCGAAATTCAATCCCAATGACGAAATAGTCAAGGTCAATGAAGACATTGACTGGTTGGTGAATGATTTCTTCGAGGAGCCTTTTATCGAGAAGGACTGGATGACACTCGGCCCGAGGAAATTGACAATTAACGACGAGACGGAATTCTGCAGTGCCGAGACGGTGAGCAATGTCGTGAATTCAAAGACCATTTTTGACCGACTCGACAAGAACGAGATGCGCGACGCTCGGACACGATCAAATCCATACGAGACAATTCGAAGCGCCTTTTTCCTGAATCGTGCCGCCGTGAAAATGGCAAATATGGATAGAGCCTGCAATTTCATGTTCACCAGGCCGAAGAATCTGAAACCGGACGAATTGGTTTACTTTGCTGATGTGTGTGCCGGGCCCGGAGGCTTCAGCGAGTATGTCCTCTTTCGAAAGCAGTGGAGGGCGAAAGGATTCGGCTTCACCCTGCGAAAGGAGAATGACTTCAAGCTTGATGATTTTTATGCAGGACCCTGCGAAACTTTCCATCCCTACTACGGGCCAAAGGAGGATGGTGATGTTTTTTGGCCGCAGAATCAAACGGCCTTCCGGGATTTGATCATGAAGCAGACGAAGGGTGAAGGGGTTCACTTTATGATGTCGGACGGAGGATTTTCGGTCGAGGGACAAGAGAATATTCAAGAGATATTGTCGAAGCAGCTTTATCTCTGCCAGTGTCTCGTGGCCCTGATGATCGTCCGTACTGGTGGACACTTTGTGACCAAGCTTTTCGACGTGTTCACACCATTCAGCGCTGGACTCGTTTATCTCATGTATCGTTGCTTCGATGAGATCTCAATTTTCAAACCAAACACCTCAAGACCTGCTAATTCGGAGCGTTATCTAATCTGCAAGGGGAAGCGCACTCACACCGAGGGCGTTTTGAAGTATCTCTTCAATGTGAACACGATTCTGCAGAAACGCGAAAAGAACAAAGACGTGCTGCACTTGGTGCCGATGGAGATTTTAAAATCGGACAACAAGTTCTTCCATTATCTGAAGTATTCGAACGATGAGCTTGGACGTCGACAGGTGATTGGACTGCTGAAAATTGCTCATTACGCGCAAGAGAAGACTCTGATTGAGAAGAGGCAGGGCGATATGCGCAAACTTTGCTTGAAGTACTGGGAAATTCCGGATCAGAGTCGAACTGTCCCGAGGAGGATGAAACCGGTTGATAAGTTGCAATCACTGGTGAAACGTCCCCTCGACTTTCTCGAGACGCATGGATTGCAGAAGGCGAAAAAGTTCACGCAGAATAATATTAATAATACGATTTTGAATTCGCCACTTGACTGGTACTGCATGCCCTGCGGCTCTTCAGAAGCTATGCGAGATAAGATGGCAACGTTTTACATTGGAATGGGACGAGCGCAAGTTTTTCGATATGTGCGAGGCACCTGGGAACGCGTGGAAAATCTCATTCTACCGGCTGATACTCTAATTTATGCCGAAACGGTTACGGAGTTTAGGAAGTTTGGCAGACATCAAAGGAAAGCTGAACGGCTGCATATTCTTGATGCGTTCTTCCTTGGAGGCGAGGACATTGGCAAAAAGTATTTGCTAGACAGGTATGATAAAACTCTAGAGTAATGTAAATTATTATTTAAAAAGAAAATTTAATCCAGACTTCTAGCGTGATAGTTTTTACATTGTCTTTCTTTTTTGTTTTGTTTGAAGTCACTTTTTATTCAAATCCAGGGCCTAATTTAATTTTATTGAAAGAAAGTTAATTTCTTTTTGGTAAAAAGTCTACCAAGAGGTTTTTGATTAATAATTCATCTTTGTTGGTTTAAATATTTAATTATTTGGTGGAAAATTTAATTTTTGTATTCATTTATTATAAATTTTCGACCAAAAAGATGAATTTTCAACAGAGAAGATTACTTTTTGATTAAAAAAGATAAATTCTCAACAAAGTTCATATATTTGTTATTAGATGGTTTTCTTTTTAAAAAAGAAGAATAATTTTTCTACATGAAAAGACAAACTTTCAATAAAATATATAAATTTTTAACAAATCGGTTGAATTTTCAACCAAGAAACTTTTACTTAATCGTAACTTTTTACTTAATAACTTTGATTGTATATTTTTCTTCGTTTTTAACCAAAAGTGTAGTAGTTAAATTTTTATTCAGAAGAATTAATTTTCAAATAAAAGTATGAATTTTCATCCAAAAAAATTAAGTTTCAAGGGTGTAGTAGTTCGATTTTCAAGAAACAAGTCGAATTTTTAATGAAAAATGTAATAGTTTATATTTCAACAAAAAAAGAATTTAATTAAAAATTTTTTTAAACAGATGGATTTTACCAACAAACATAAATTTGCAAACAAACCGTAGCATGTATAATCGAAAATATTTATTTTCTACCAAAAAAGGCCTATTTTCAACCAAATAGTTAAATTTTTTACCGAATTGTTGAATTTTCCTGTCATAAATACGAATTTTCTACAAGATAGTTTAATTTTCAAATCGATAAAGTGAAGATTCTACAAAAAAGTTGAAAATTAAACTTTGATTCAGTTATTTTTTAATTAAATTAAAATCTTTTTTGTTTCAAATATCAAGTAAAAGTTTGCTTTTTTATTGATAATTAATTTTTTTCAGCTGAAACTTCAAATATTTCATTTTCGGTTGATAATTTAGATTTTTAGTTAAAAATTCGACTATTTGGTTTAAAATTAACATTTTTGTTAGAAATTCATATTTTCAGGTTGAAAATTTAACAGTTTTTAACAAAATTCGTCTTTTTGGCATGAAAAATCAACAATTTGACTGAAAAATCAGCTATTTCGTTGATGAATCGACTTTGGCTGTTGAATTCTTTTTTGTTTATAATTATGTTTTTCAATTATAACTTTATGTATTCCATTTTTGGCTGCAAATATATATTTTCAAGTTAAAAATTCAATTGATTTGTGTAAAATTCGTCTTTTTGGCTTGAAAATTCAAAAATTTCGTCGAAAATTCAACTACTTGGTTTACAATTAATATGTTTTGTTGAAAATTCAACTGAATTTAATAAGATTCGTTTATTTAGCTTGAAAATTCAAGAATTTCAAAAAATCTTCAACTATTTGATTCGAAAATGATTTTTTTTCCTTGTAAAATCATATTTTCGGATCAAAAATTTAACTTTTTTAAAGAAAGTTACGTTTTTGGCATTAATATTCAACAATTTTGTTGAAAGTCAACTATTTTGTTGACAATTTGTCTTTTTGGTAGAAAATTAACGTTTAGGTTGAAAATTCATAATATCAGGTGGAAAAGTATCCTTTTTTTTTAAAAATATGTGTTTTTGACCTGCAAATTCCACAATTTGGTTGAACTTTTAACTGTTTTAGATGAATTCAATTTTTTTATCAATTAATTATTTAAATTAAAACTTTAACTGCCAATTAATATTTTTTAATTTGAAAATTGAACTATTTGGTTTACAATTAACTTCTTTTGTTGAAAATTCATGTTTCTGGGTTGACATATTAACTGTTTTGTAGAAAATTCATCTTTTTAGTTTGAAAATACAAGAATATGGTAAAAAAATTATTTTTGATTGGAAAATAATTTTTTTTTCTTGAAAATTTAACTGTTTGCAAAAAATTATTTTTTTGTTAGCTTGAAAATTTAACAATTTGTTTAAAAAGTGATCTACCATGTTGAAATTTTATCTTTGTGGAAAATTAACATATCTCTTGAAAATTAATATTTTTAAGGTTAAACATTCAAACGCTTTGTAAAAAATTTGTCTTTTTGAATTAAAAATTCAAGAATTTAATAAATAAACTGTTTAGTTGCAAATTAATTTTTATCTGGAAAACTTATATCTTTGAGTTGAAAATTCATATTTTTGGGTAAAAATATTAACTGTTTTGTAGAAAATTAGTGTTTTTGGTGGAAAATTAACGTTCTTGTGAAAAACTAGTAGTTTTGGCTTGAAAATTCAACAATTTGGTTGAATTTTTTTTCTTTCTTGCTTAAAAAATCTTTTTTGGTTTTCGACGAATTTCTCTTTGTTTGAAAGTGCATTTTTGTGGATGAAAATTAATCTGTTTTGGTTAAGGGTCCATAAAAATCTTTTTTGGTTAAAAATTCAACTACTTAGTTTAAAGTTAAACTATTTTGATGGTTGAAAAATCTTTCTGGGTTTAAAAGTCAACTCTTGTTGAAAATTTTTCTCTTTTCGTAGAAATTTAATCTTTTTTGTTTCTGATGAAAAATTCTAATCACTTTTGTTTAAAATATAAATATATTCCATTTTGGATTAAGAATCGACCTTTTTTAGTTTAAAATTCCAACCAATTGAAAATTGATGTATTTTGTTGAAAAGAGTTATGAATGTTTGCAGGCACAAACTTTTGAGAATGTTCTGTGAGGCACTGTGGAAGCCGCACGGACAAGAGTGTCGTATTTTCGTCAAGGATTTATATCCAGTCGATGAGCATCTGCAGGAAAAATTGAAGCTGAAGAGCTGCCAGATGAAAACAGGTCCTCCAGCCGAGGTCTATTTTCCAGAAAGAAATCCGATGGATTATAATTCGGAAGAGGATGACAGCGAGTATCCGTACTTGAAACTTCAGAGTGTTTTGTTCATGAAAGTGACCGAGGATCATTGGGCGCGACACAGAAGCTCGAAAAGTGAATCTGTTTACTTTTACGATATAAGAAGGAAAACGTCGTTTTACGAGTTTGATCGTCCGGATGTTGCCAATGCCGATTTTCTCAAATCCCTGAACAGCATGATTGTTTGGAATTGGCCGGAAGACAGAACCATCACCATGGATTATATTATGTCACAAATTAAGCACGCTCTTGTTAAAAGACACTTCAGCACCTAAAGTTCAAAAGATGCCGCCCCGACCCTCTTCACCATCATTGCAATGAAAAAAATGTTCTATCACAGTTTTTTCATCATTTCTTTTTTTTTTCTTGCGTATGATTATTGTACAAAAGTGTCGATTATTTACAAAGTTTGTGTGTATATAGAGCAACGCCTTTTTATTTTCATTATTGTTACCAAGAATTAATCATTGGACTCATATTTCATTTTCGTGAAAAGCAAAAAGTTTTTGAATTATGTTCAAAGAGCTAGTAAAGATTTATTTTTTTATTGTAAAAAAAAAATGAAAAAAAAAATTGACAAGACTACAAGTTTCCTTAGTAAATTACTGTAACGTTCGGAGTTTTTTCTACGACGAAATTGGCTTGTGCGAGCAAATTCCAAGTCATGTGTATATAAAAAACGCTGTATATATATATATGAAGCTTAAATCATTTATTTGTAAATGCTTAGATTATTATATTAATAAACTCGAAATCGATATAGACGATCTTTTGTTAATACTATCAAATATTTGTCAAAACCTGCTGCACCGAGAATTGGCAAGGTCCTACTTTTGAAATCGATGATTCGCTGTTTTGCGATTGCGGCATTATTTTCTGGTTTTTGGTAAATAAATGCGTGTCGCGTGTGTTCCACTATTGCGACGAAAGATCCATCTGGAGGAAAAGATTATCATTTTTAATTTAAAAAAATAGTGGAGGAGTGTTTCAGGTTTTTGTAGTTGTTAATAGGGCGCGGGTCGGAAAGAAACAAAATTGGAAATCAAAAACAGCATGATCCTGAAAAGTTCAATTCTGGCTACTTTTTGATCTAAGAATTGAAACAGATCGATCAATATTCTGGGATTCCGCGTCGAAAAAATATGTTTAAAAAATGCGTAATTCTCAGTTTTGCAAAAATCGGTAATATGAATATTTTTTTAATTGATATATTATGCTATGTATTTTAAATTTTTCTAAGGTTTCAATATTTTTTAGTTTCTCGAAAACAAAACCTTTAAAAACTGAAATAAATTTTTTAAGTCGGAAGACCTTTTGCAATAATTCAAATATATATGACAAATTTATGAAAAATAGTTTTTTTTTTATATATAAATTATTCATTCAAGTTTGTAGATCATTCGCAAAATCGAGTCAGTTTTTCTTGCATAATTCTGAATCTCACAAATATAATATTATTGTTTATTGGAAAAACTTTTCAAAATACATGTTTTCCAGAATTTTCTATTTTTGTAGCGATAACTAAAAAAATCTTTTTTTTCTAATTTTGAAACCAACTGTTTTGGAGAAAAATCGTATTTTTTTATTGGCTGAATTCAACTGTTTTTGATTAAAATTTTATCATTGGCGAAAAATTTAAATATTTAATTAAAAATTGGTCTTTTATTTGTTTTTATTCTATTTTTGCTTAAAATTTGATTTATTTTATTTAAAAAGTTACAGGATTTGTTAAAAAATTTCCTGCTTGATTGAATTCGACGGCTTTTAATTTAAAATATTTTTTGGCAGAAATATAAACTTACATTTTACGTGGCCAGTTGAAGATTTATCTCTTTGGTTTAAAATAAACTATTTTCATGAAAATCAGATTTTTTTCGTTAAAAAATTAATTTTTTAGTTGAAAACTCGACTTTTTGGTAGCAAATCTTCATATTTGCAAATTCATCTTTTTGGTTAAAAATGCATTATTTTTTATTAAAAAATTATTTATTTTTAATTGCTAATTCATTTTTTTTGATTAAAATTTATTTTATTGAGATTTTTAATGCTGAAAATTAATTTTTGAATTTCAAAATTAGGCATTTCATTTAAAATTCCTCTTTTTGGTTAAAAATAGAATGTTCTTTAATTTATATTAAAATATTTTTTGTTTCGAAAAAATCGGTTTTTTTTTTGTTTGAAAATTAATTTTCTTCACAGAAAATTTAATTATTTTATTTTTAGTTGACAATGTTTTTTTTGTTTAAAATTGAACGATTTTATTTTTGGTTAAAAATTCGTCTTTTTACTTGAAAATTCAAAATTTTAATTGCAATTTTCTCTATCTCGATTAAAAACTTTTTTAGTTAAAAATTCAACTCTTCTTAAGATCCGTATTTTTTGATCAAATTCAACTTTGTTTGATTAAATATTACCATCTTTTTTAGTTTTTTAGTTGTCTTTTTGTTCTTAAAGATTCAACATTAGGATGAAATTTGTTTTCTTTATTGACTGTAGATGAATCTGTTTTCGTTTAGGATTCAAATATTTTCTTAAAAATTCTTTTTTTGATAAAAATTAATTTTTTGAACTGAAAATGCTACTACTTCACTTTGTGGTTAAAAATCAGTCCTTGTAGTTAAAAATTCATCTTTTTGGTAGAAAATTAATCTTCTTGATTCAAAATTTATTTTCTTTTTTTTTATTAAAAATTTATCTTTTCTAATTGGAAATAAATGTTAAATTTGGTTGAGAATTCGACTTTTTGGATATAAAATTAATAATAATTATGTAATCAATTAATGCTAAAAATTTGTTTCTTTAACTGCAAATGATCTTTTTTAGCTGAAAAATTATTTTCAACTGCAAATATTTCATTTTTTGTGGAAAATCTATATTTTTTTTTGAAAAATCTTTAGTTTAAAATTTAACTATTATGTTCAAAATTCGTCTTTTTGCATTGAAAATTCAACATTTAAAAGAAATTTGTTATCTTTATTTTATTAGTTCATTTTGTTTAAAATTTTTTATCTGAATATGTAACTCTTACAGTTTTTATTAAAAAATTTATATTGTTTGATTGAAAATTCATGTTAAATTTGGCTGACAATTCGAGTTTTTTGGTATATAATTAATGATAATTATGTAATGTAATTGCAAATATTTCATTTTTGGTTAAAAATGTAACTTTTTTTGTTTGAAAATTCATCTCTTACTGTAACATTTAACTCCTTTTTTAACAATTCGTCTTTTTGTTCTTAAAAATTCAACATTAGGATGAAATTTGTATTTTTTATTGACTGAGGATGAATCTGTTTTAGTTTAGGATTCAAATATTTTGTTAAAAATTCTTTTTTTAATTAAGAATTTATCTTTTCTGAATGGAAATAAATGTTAAATTTGATTGAAAATTAAACTTTTTGAATATAAAATTAATGATACTTATGTAATTAATTCATTCATTTGTTTTGTTTGAAAACTCGTATTTTTGACAGAAAATTAATTTTCTTGGTTAAAAAATAATTTGGTTGAAATTTCGACTTTTTGGTATATATTTAATAATTATTTAATTAATTGATGCTAAAAATTATTTTCTTCAACTGCAAATATTTCATTTTTTGTTGAAAATGTATTTTTTTGTTGTTAAAAAATTCATCACTTTAATTCAAAACTTAACTATTTTATTAAAAATTCATGTTTTTGTATTGAAAATTCAACATTTGGATGAAATTTGTTATCTTTATTGACTAAAAATTCTTAATTCATCTCTTTTAGTTTTAATTAAAATTTTTCTAGTTTAAATTACAAATCTTTAGTTAGAAGTTAACTCGTTTTTTTTTGTTTAAAATTAATTGTTTGAACTAAAAGTAACTATTCCAGTTTTGGTTGAAAATCAATATTTTTAGTTAAAAATTCTTTTTTTTTTTGTAGAAAATTAATCTTCTTGGTTCAAAATTTATTTTGTTGGTTGAAGATTCATTATTTTAGTTGAAAATTTATCAGTTTAAAAATTGAACGACTTTCATGAAAATCCGTTAATTTTGATTGAAAATAAATTTTTTCAGCTTAAAGTTTAAGTATTCCATATTTTGTTATCATTTGATATATTCTAGTGCGAAATTTAAATATTTCTTTCATGATTTATTTATTTTGCAATTTTTTCTTTATTTTGTCATGAATTAAAATAAGTGTTTTTGTTAAGCTGCAAGTGTGAATATGTTACTTTTATTTGACCGGGAAATGACCGGAAATTTAAAATCGTTCGCCGAATCGCCAGCCTGATGCCTCTTTGTGATTTCCAACTTTGTTCTACCCACTCGAGAAGTAAATTTAAAAAAAAAATTTGCTTACTGGGAGGAGAAATGCAAAACTTTTTATTAGTTTTGCTAGCCAGGACGTAACCAAACCCTGGGAAGGTCCAAACATGTTCCGGGTCCCAATTTTCATCATCCGATTGTTTAGTTACCCAGACACAACCATCATGATCATGCCTGAGACAGAGCATCTGGCCAGTTTGAATTTTTTTCGTAAAAAGTATACAATTACTGCTTCCAAGCATCGAAAGATTACTTGTGCTGTGAGTAGTCATGTCAACTCTTTGAAGAAGATTTTCCCTTCCTGCCAAGTCACATTCCTCCAGCTGCTCGGCATTAAAACCCATCACGGGTTGTTCCGCCTTTGCAGGCTGATCTGAACATAAGTGGGCCAATCTAGAATTATTAAATTAATTAATTAATTAATTGACACGTTAACATGATTGGAATAAAACATTTTTAACTAGCAGTAAATCTTGATAGCTTCTCTGGATTTTCATTTCATAATACTACAAAAATAAACAATTTAAAATTCCACAATAACACATTTTTCATATTTAGAGTTTATGTATAGAATTCCTGAAAATAAACCCCAGAATTCAACGACAAAATTTTGACAATCACCATAAAACGATCATATTGTAATTTAAAAAAAGATCTTTAAAAAAAAAATTTGTTCTGTAAAAAAATCTTTGTAAAAATATTTAAAAAAAGGGATGGAAGGGAATTCGGTTGGTTGCCTTATCAATTTTCTTTCCTCTTTTTTATTTTTTTCCTAAGATTGTTTTATAAAAAGAAAATTTTCTGTTTAGAAGGTGATCTTTTTTAAATTACAATAGGAGCATTTGGTGGTGGTTTTCCAACTTTTATTCGTATTTGAAGGGCGAAAATATTTTTAAAACAAAATTCAAATTTCGAATAGCTAATTTTCTAATAGGTTTACATGTTTTAAGGTTTTAATTTTTAAAAAATTGTGGTTTTAAAATGCAAAGGAAACAATTATGAGAAAAGATTTTCAAAGGTTTCAAGGTTATAAACAATTTCTTCAGTTTCCTGAGAATATTAAAATTGATTCTTCATTTAAAAAATTAATTTCAAATGATTATTTAAAAATATTTTATCAAGATTTCAAATGATTTCCTAGAATTTCGGATAAGAATGTAGAAGATTTCGAAGCGAAAATAATGAAAATAATCGAGTCTTTTTAAAAGCTATTTAGAAGTTCTTTAATTTTTTTTTTTTAATTTAGTGCATACTTAGGTAAAATAATGTAGGCACTATATTCAATTCAATTTAAACCCCTTCAAATTCCTAACTTTTCAAGTAGAAATTTGAATTTTCAAACAGATACATTAATTCTCAATCAAACAGTTGAATTTTCAACGGGAAAAGATAAATTTTAAAACAAATATATGAATTTTTAACTAAAAAAGATCAGTTTTCAATAAAAAACAGTAAAGTTAAATTTTCAGTTAAAAAAATTACTTTTCTACACAAAAAACAGATTTATTTTTAAAACCAATCTAATTTAACTTTTAACCAAGCAGTTTTATTTTTAAACAAAAAGATGATTTTTCAGCTAAAATTATGAATATATAAATGTAATACTTGAATTTTCAAGCAAAAAAATGAATTTTCAAATATCACAATTATCTTTTAAACAGGAAAATTATTTTCTACCAAGAAAGACGCTTTTTCAACAAAAATATATGAATTTTTGATCAAAAAGTTGAATTTTGAACTAAAAAATACAAATTTTTAACCAAATAGTTAAATTTGCAACCCAACGAATAAACTTCCAAATAAAATGATGAATTTTCATCTGAAATAGATTTTTTTAAACAAGACGATAAATGTTTGAGAAAAGAGTTCAATTTAGAACCAAGTAGTTTTATTTTCTACAAAAAAATAAATTTGAAACCAAAAAGATGAATTTTCAATTAAAATGGCGAGTCTATAACTAGAATCATTAAATTTCAATTAAAAAGAATTATTTCAGCCCAGAAGACTGATTTCTACCAAAAAAGTCCAAATTTTCAACTAAAGATAATTTTTCAACAAAATATTAAACATTTATATTTTTAGTAAAAAAAATTAATTAAAAAAAAATTTGTAAAAAAATAGTTCAACTTGCAACTGGAATAGTTAAATTTTCAGTGGAAAAATTAATTTCGAGCCAAAGAAAAAACGAATTTTAAACAAAATAGTTTATGTTTCAACCCTATATATAATATAAATCAACCAAAAAGAACGAATTTTCGACTAAATACATAAACTTTCAATTAGAACCAATCAATTTTCAACTAAAAAAAGAATAGTTGAATTTTCCGTTAATAAATAGATTTAGAAAAAAAGAACCAGTTCAATTTAATATTGCAATAAAAAAATTAATTAATTACGCTTTCGTGAAAATTCTCTGACTTTAAAAAAATGCCCTCAGATTTCCAGGTTTTTCCGGGAATACAAAAGATTTCACAAATATTTCAGAGAATTCATAAGAATTTCAAAGATTTCAACAAGGGAGCATTGCACTAGATTTCAAAGATTTCACAAATATTTGAAAGATTTTAAACGAATACGAAAGATTTCAAAGAATTTTTAAGGATTTCAATAGACTTCAACAAGGCACATTATATCCAAACATGTGCACCAGATTTCAAAGGTTTCACAATATTTCACAAGATTTTAAATATTCCACTGATTTTGAACGGATGTAAAAGATTTCAGAAAGATTTTACAAATATTTCAAAGACTTTATAAGGATTTCAAAAGATTTAACAAACTTTTCTTAGATTTCAAAGCTTTCAGGGACTTTGAAAGATTTCAAAGAATTTTAAATATTTATAACAATATCAATTTTTTAGATTTTTTCAAAAGATTTAACAAATATTTTTAATATTACAGTGATTTTAAACGATTATAAAAAATTTCAGAAAGGTTTCACTAATATTTCAAAGAAAACATAAGGATTTAAAATATTTCAAGAATTTCAAGAATGTCTTTACAGATTTCAATGATTTTAAATGATTTGGAAAGGTTTCAACCAAATTTAGAATATTTCCAAAGATTTCAATAATTTCAGACGAATAAAAAAAGATTGAACAAATATTTAAAAGATTTTATAAAGATTTCAAAACATGTCAAAAAATGTCAAAAATATTTCAAAGGTTTCACAAAAGCTTTAAATAATTCAAAAATATTTCCCAAAGATTTCACAAAAATGTCAAGTTTTCACTCAGGTTCGCAATGCTTAAAAAAGTCCAACAAATCTACAAAGATTTTAAAGATTTCAATAATTTCAAAGACTTTACAAAGATTTCAGAAAGACCACTTATGTTCGTAAAAAATTAAGAATTATTCTATTTATGATTCGGCTTTCTTTAAAAATTGTTGGAAAAAAATGGTTTATTTTTGACATATATAATTATTTGATTATTCATTATTAAAAAAAAGGACACCTGGAAAAACTTGATTTCTTGACCATGAAATACTGGAAAAGCTCTTGAATTTTATATCGCAGACACGCTGCACACCTTGATATTTCTAATCTTTAAATCCTTCAAATAAAAAAACAAACAAATTAATAATATTATAGGTGCGAAAAAAATTACCTAGAGTGAATATCCGCTGCCAGGGCTTCATTAGGCAGAAATTCTCCACCAGTGTCGCCCTTTAAAAGTTCGCTCCACATCAATCCACTCTCAGATTTTGTCAACTCAATTTCCAGGGTATCATCTTTCGTTTTCCAAGTCGCTAAATCAGATTCCAGTTTGTGTTGAGTGTCTCCTTCAATTAAGATCACATCCTTTATCCCCACGGATATTTTTGTAGACTTAATATCAACTTTTGCCGGAATATTACTGCATTTATCGGGTATTTTCAGCCAGACGGTGAGAGAATCTTCATCCTGTGACCAGCAATATTTTGGAATCTTAATCTCTTGAGTACTTCGGGATTCTTGGTCTTTGTCTATCGGATGAAGGGAATCATGTTCGAAAACCACTGGATCCTGACTAGCAGTATGAAAATAATTTCCATTCTTCTCCACATAGATGTACTCGACTGTGCCTTTTACTTTCAAAATTTGTTTCCTGAATAGAGACAAGATCGGCGAAGATCCTTCAGTTTTTTTATACTCGTATGTTAGTAGAGTCAAGCGAGAGGATTTTTTTGTTTCGAATTCCACAACACTGTAGATACTGACAATGATGGAAGAATTGTTCTTTATGTGTTGCACATCCATGATAATTCCCGAATCGACATCATCGAAAATGAAAGGTTCATTCTGGAGATTTTCAATCAGAAATTCGAGATTTTTAGTTCCGTTGGAGATGACTGTGATTTCTTTGGAAGCAAAGCCGATTGATGGGTTGTATTTGGATTGGGTTTCGGATAACGGTTTCAATGTGTGGATTTTTTCGAGATTTCCTGCTTTTGTAAATCGCCATACTACTCCCGTTTTATCGACGAACCAACACGATTCGTCAAAGGGATTCGAGAAGAGATGATTGTGAAGGGCAAACAATCTTGCTTCAAGCCATGATTCCTGAGAGGGACTTAATTCCACATGTAATACCTCTGGAAATTATTTTACATAATTATTAAAAATAATCGATATTTTGTATTAAAAATTTAAAATTTGAGACATGTAAAGTATGATTATCTCGATTATTTCTTTGTGGAGCAATTTTATTTCAAGCTTTTCCAATTAATAATAAATTATGATTTCAAGATTTTAAATCCAATTGCCGATGCTCTAAAAATTTGGTAAATAAAGGCATTTTATCTATTACAAAATTTAATGGCTAAACCAGGAAAAACAAATCTATAACCAAATATTCAAATTTTCAACAAAAGTAGTTCTCAATTAAAAATTCTCAATAAAAAAAAGACAAATTTTCAAACAAACAGACAATTTTCAAGAAAATAGTTGAACTTTTAACCAAAATAGATATAGACTTCTACCAAAAGAAGTGAATTTCCAAATAAAAAAAAAGGCTTTAAGAAAGTTAAATTTTCAACCAAGAAAGATTTCTCGGGTAGGAAGAAGAGTAACAAATTAATTAATGACTAATAGACTAAAAAGACGAATTATCTACAAAATAGTTAAATTTTCAATAAAGAAATTCAATCCCAACCAAGAAGTTGAATTTTCTTCCAGAAAAGTTGAATTTCCGATCTAACAAGACGACTTTTTTACAAACCGTCGAATTTCTGACCCAAAAATATTAATTTCTAGCAAAGTTCATTTTCATTTGAATAGTTGAATTATCGACCAAAATATTTGAATTTTCAAACAAGAAAAGAATATTTCAAACGAATTGTTGTATTTTCAAGTCATAAACACCAATTTTCTACAGAACAGTGGAATTTTTAACCAGCAAATATGAATTTTCAATCAAAACTTTCATTTTCAAGCAAATAGTTTGAACTTACGAATCAAAAATACCAATTTTTTTTACTAACAAGTTGAACTCTCTACAAAAAAATTTGCATTTTACCCGAAAATATGAACTTTCAACAAAAAAGTTCATTTTCAACCAACTACTTAAATTTTCAATTAAAAAAGACGATTTTTTTAACAAAAACAAATTATTTTTCAGCCAAAGTAGTTCTCAATAAAAAATGTATTACTTGATATTTGAATTAAAAAAATTTTGATTTTAAATCGCAAGATCAGTTGAATTCTACTAAAAAGACAATTTTTCAACCAAACAGAGAATTTTCAAGAAAATAGTTGAATCTTTAACAAAAACAGATATTTTTTTAATCGAAAAATTGCATTTTTAACTAAAATAGTTCAGATTTCTATCAAAAGAGGTGAATTTCCAAATAAAAAAAGGGCTTTAAAAAAGTTAAATTCTCAACCAAGAAAGATTTCGCGGACAAGAAAAAGAATGCCTAACAAATTAATTATTGTCTAATAGATTAATTTTCAGCTAAAATTAAAATTTTATCCAAAAAACGATGGAGTTTATAGGAGATGAATTTTCGAAACAAAAATGAAAATTTAAACAAAACAGTTGAATTTTTAATCCGAGAATATTAAATTTCAACAAAAAGTGCTTTTTCAACCAAAATATTTTAATTTTCAAACAATAACAGAAAATTTCAAACAATTTGTTGTATTTTCAAATCAAACAGACAAACTTTCTACAGAACAGTTCAATTTTTTACCCGAAAATACGATTTACGATTCAAAAAGACCAATTTTTAATTAATCGCAAAACAAATTAATTTTCAGCCAAACGTTACATTTTTAGTAGAAAAATTGAATTTTCTACAGAATAATTGAATTTTACACGAAAATATGAATTTTCAATCAACTCGTTAAATTTTCAAAAGACAGATTTTTAACCAATACAGATTGATTTTCAGCTGAGCGTTCCATTTTTGATCGAAAAGTTGAACTTTCTACAAAACTGTTGAATTTTTAATCCAACAATAAGAATGTTGTACAAAAAAGTTCATTTTTAACCAAATAGTTTCATTTTCTACTAGAAAAGTTGAATTTTAAATTCAAAAACACGAACTTGTAACAAAAACAGGTTATTTTTTTAGCCAAAAGTTGCATTTTTAATAACAAAGTTGAATTTTCTAAAAAAAACAGTTGTTTTACACAAAAATATGAATTTTCAACAAAGAAGTTTATTTTCAAACAACTAGTTGGATTTTCTACCAAAAAAATTGAATTTTCAATTGAAAAATACGATTTTTTAACTAAAACAGATTAATTTCTAGCCAAATTTTAATGAAACCGTTGCATTTTTAACCAAAAAGCTCAAATTATACTAAAGAGGTGAATTTCCAAATCACAAAGACGAACTTTCAATAAAAGAGTAGAATATAACTCTTTTTTTGAAAAAAAAAAGAATTTAAAAAAAAAGTTTGATTTCTCAACCAAAACAGATTAAATGTCAACCAAAATTCTAATTTAATCCAAGATCCATAAAATTTCTAGCAAGGAAATGTATTTTCGAAACAAAAAGGCAAATTTTTAACAAGAGAGCTGAATTTTTATGCTAAAGACATATTTACTACAAAATAGTTAAATTTCCAACTCGAAAATATAATTTATCAATGAAAAAAGTTCACTTTCAACCAAACAGTTGAAATTTCTATCAGAGAAGTTATATTTTAATTCAAAAAGATGATTTTTCAACCAAAACACAATAATTTGCAGTCAAACGGTGCATTTGTAATCAAAAAGTTAAATTTTTTGCAAAACAATTGAAACTTTAACGCAAAAATATGAATTTTCAACAAACAGATTTTTTTCAACCAAATAGTTGAAATTTTTATTAGAAAAGCTAAATTTTCAATTCAAAAAGACGAATTCTGAACCAAACAGAATAATTTTCACCCAAGCGATAAATTTTTTTATCAAAAAAATTAATTTTCTACAAAAAAGTTGAATTTTAACTATAAAACATGCATTTTCAACTAAAAAGTTTATTTAGTTCATTTTAGATGAATTTGCTAACAGAAAAGTTGAATTTTGAATTCAAAAAGACGAATTTTTAACCAAAACATAATATTTTTTAGCCAAAAGTTGTATTTTTAATCAAAAAGTTTAATTTTCTACCAGAAAAGTTGAATTTCCAATTTACAAAGACGATATTTTTCCCCAAAAAAGCTAATTTTCAGCCAAAGGTTGCATTTTTAATCGAAAAGTTGAATTTTCTACAAAAAAGTTCAATTACCAAAAAATATAAATTTTCAACAAAGAAGTTTATTTTTCAACCAAATTGTTGAAATTTCTATCCGAAAAGTTGAATTTTCAATTCAAAAAGACAAATTGTGAACCAAAACAGATTAATTTTCACCAACGCGATGAATTTTTTAATAAAAAAAAAATTAATTTTCTACAAAAAAGTTGAGTTATAACTCTAAAACATGAATTTTTAACAAAAAATTTTATAAAGTCGAATTTTAAATTTAAAAAGTCTGATTTTTAACCAAAACATAATGTTTTTAGCCAAAATTTGTATTTTTAATCAAAAAGTTGAATTTTCTAAAAAACAGTTGAAGTTTTAAATCCAACATACAAATTTTAAACAAAAAAATTTCATTTTCAACCAAATAGTTGAATTTTCTAACAGACAAGTTGAATTTCCAATTTACAAAGACGATATTTTTCCCCAAAAAAGCTAATTTTCAGCCAAAGGTTGCATTTTTAATCGAAAAGTTGAATTTTCTACAAAAAAGTTCAATTACCAAAAAATATAAATTTTCAACAAAGAAGTTTATTTTTCAACCAAATTGTTGAAATTTCTATCCGAAAAGTTGAATTTTCAATTCAAAAAGACAAATTGTGAACCAAAACAGATTAATTTTCACCAACGCGATGAATTTTTTAATAAAAAAAAAATTAATTTTCTACAAAAAAGTTGAGTTATAACTCTAAAACATGAATTTTTAACAAAAAATTTTATAAAGTCGAATTTTAAATTTAAAAAGTCTGATTTTTAACCAAAACATAATGTTTTTAGCCAAAATTTGTATTTTTAATCAAAAAGTTGAATTTTCTAAAAAACAGTTGAAGTTTTAAATCCAACATACAAATTTTAAACAAAAAAATTTCATTTTCAACCAAATAGTTGAATTTTCTAACAGACAAGTTGAATTTCCAATTCACAAAGACTATATTTTTCCCAAAAAAAAACTAATTTTCAGCCAAAGGTTGCATCTTTAATCGAAAAGTTGAATTTTCTACCAAACAGTTCAATTACCAAAAATATGAATTTTCAAAACAAAAAAGTTAAATTTCAAGCAAATAGCTGAATGTTCTGCAAAATATATCAATTCTCAATTAAAGAAAGAAAAATGAAAAAAAAAACAGTTGAACTTTTAATCAAAAAGGATTATTTTGGATTATAATCGTTATAATAAATCAGAAATTATTTGATTTTCTTATCAGGTTCGTTTAATTCAGCTCGTATTTAAGTGGAAAAAACAGAAAAGTAAAGCCAGAGTTAAACAAAAAATTTGTTTGATCAGACTAAAGAATAATAATA
Source organism: Druon quercuslanigerum (assembly GCA_010014905.2). Classification (NCBI taxonomy): domain Eukaryota; kingdom Metazoa; phylum Arthropoda; class Insecta; order Hymenoptera; family Cynipidae; genus Druon; species Druon quercuslanigerum. Next base: position 17 of record JAAAKG020206796.1, on the reverse strand, counting down.
TTAAACGTATATATATA
>JAAAKG020206795.1:12364-41443 GCA_010014905.2 Druon quercuslanigerum | reverse complement strand
ATAAATAACGCTTTATTGTAATAGGCAGGCAATTAACTATGTATCTATTTTTTTGTGTCGAAAGTTGAGGAGGAGGAGGAAAAATTGCAAATCGTGAAATTAAAACCCAAGTACTATAAATGACGCTTTATTGGAATAGGCAGGCAATTAACGACCTGACGACTCGATGATTTTCGAGAGACTGACAAAACCGAAGGGCTATATTATTCACTAGTGTTCTAAAGAGTTTAAGTGCTCGGAGAAATTCTCATGAGCATGAGCACGAGCACGAGCTCATGCTCGACCTTTATGTGCATTGAGTATTTAATGAGCATTTATAAGCATTTTAAATTAAGATTTAAAAAATTACATTTTCTGTCTATTAATAATAATTAAAGTATTTTAACTTCGCGGGAAAATGTGTATCGCTTCAATTTCGGAAAGGGTGCTCAATTTAAATGGCACAACAAGTCCAATTAATACACAATTAATATACCAATTTCTAAATTCTTCTAGGTTTCTAAACACATTTTAAACACTTTTTAGCTGAGTTTTCAAATAAAAAATGATATATTTTGAACCTACGAAATTAATTTTTAACTAAAATGATGAACGTTGAACCAAAAATATGAATTTTTAACCGAAAAAAATACAGTTTCAATGAAATATATAAATTCTCATCTAAAAAAGATAATCTCCAAACCAAAACTAGAATAGCTCAATTTGCAATTAGAAAAGTAATTTTTTAACACTTAATTTTCAACTAGCAAGAAACGAATTCTCATTTAAAGAAATTAATTTTTATTCACGTTTATGAATTTTCAAACAAAAATATGAATTTTTGACCAAATAGTGGAACTTTCAACCCGAGAGATGAATTTCTATAAAAAACAAAAAAAAGAGAGTTAAATTTTCTATAAATCAGAAACTTTTTTAACGAAAAAGATTACATTTCTATAAAAAAGTTAAATTTTTCATATAAAATGGAATAATTAAAGTGAATTTTCTATTAAAACGGTAAATTTTCAACTAAAAAAATTTAATTTTTAACCAAATGTCTGAATTTTTAACTAAAAAGATAAAGTTTCTACCAAAACTATAATACTTAAATTTTCGGTTAGTAAAATAAATATTCAACTAAAGAAAGGAACAAATTTTCAACAAAATAGTTACATTTTCAGCCACAGAAATTAATTTTAACCAAGAGGATGAAGTTTCAAATAATGAGATTATTATTTCTACTAAAAAAGACGGAATTTTAACAAATAGTTCAATTTTCGACAAAAACAGATAAATGTTCAACTAAATATAGAATAATTTTAGATGTTAATCTAATATATATAATAAAAAAATATAGAATAATTAAATTTCCAGTAAAACCTTAATTTTCAATAAAAGAAAGTAAATTTTGAACGAAATAGTATAATTTTTAACGAAAAAGATCAAATTTCTATCAAAAAAGATAAAATTTTGACAAAAAATGATTTTCAACCAATAAAGATCAATTTTCTAGCAAAATAGGTGAAATTTTAACAAATTACATGAATTTTCAACCAAATATTTGAATTTTAAAAGACTTTTAAACCAAAAAGATGAATTAAAAATAATTAATTAATTTTAATTTCTCAGTCCAAACGGACGACATTTCTATTTAAAAATTTTAATTTCTGACGAAAAAAATTAATTTTATCAAAAGGTTCATTTTTTAATCAGAACTATTACTTTTTAAACAAAGAATTTTTATTTTTTTAATCCTAAAGGACGAGTTTCCTGTTCAAAACATTTTAATTATCGAGAAAAAGATAGATTTGAACACAAAGTTCATTTTTAAATTTTCTATTCAAAAAAGATTAATTTCTGATGAAAAAGATTATTTTGATTAAAAAGTTCATTTTTCAATCAGTATTACGACTTTTTGACCAAAAAATTTTAATTTCTCAGTCCAAAAGGACGAATTTTCTATTACAAAATTTTAATTTCTCACGAAAAAAATTAATTTTATCAAATTGTTCATTTTTTAATCAGAAATATGAATTTTTAAACAAAGAATTTTAATTTTTAATCCAAAAGGACAAATTGTCTATTCAAAGCAGTTTAATTTAAAAAAAAAGGAATTTTAACAAAAAGTTCATTTTCAAATAAGAAATATAACTTTTTGTCAAAAAAAAATAAATTTTCAATCCATAAAGACGAATTTTCCATTAAAAAAGTTTAATTTTTGATGAAAAAGATTATTTTGACCAAAAAGTTTATATTTTAACCAGAATTATGACTTTTTTACTAAAGAATTTTAATTTGTCAGTCTAAAAGGACGACTTTCTATTAAGAAATTTTAATGTCTGACGAACAAAATTAATTTGATTAAACGGTTAATTTTTTAATCAGAAATATGAAGTTTTGAACAAAGAGTTTTAATTTTTTAATCCAAAAGAACAAATTTCCTATTCAAAGCACTTTAATTCCCGAGAAAAAGATGAATTTTAACAAAAAATTCATTTTCAAATAAGAATGATGAATTTTTAATTTTAAAAAATAAGAAAAATGGTCTGTTATAATTATTTAATGTATTTGTTATATATTATATTCAATTAGCATCAGATAAAAAATATCGATACAAATAATGTGAACTTGTGACGACTTTAGGATTTCGGATAAGTTAGTCGACGGTCGTCTTAAGAATCCTTCAGTGAATAGACCCTCGGACAAAAATGCTTCTTCTTAGACAAAGGAACCAAAAACACGATACGTAGATGGCAGCACACAACATACATGCGCGTAGCTTGTAAATGTTACAATATTCAATATGTCTCGTCGAATTTAGTGATTTCCGTTCAATTTAATTAAGTTTCTTCATTTTGAAACGAACAATTAAATCGAGGGTGGCGACTTTACCGAGAAATCGGGAATTTATTCAAAAACCGGGAATTTACTAATGATTGCAGTTGAATTCAATTTTTCATTATTTCAATAATTTTGGTCAATTTAGAGTATAATTATCCTGACTTCAAACAGGGAATTTGGAGAAACTTATTTTCGGCTTTTATTTTAGGAGAGGGAGTTTCGGTAAAGAAATGTAATTTCACTTCTACAGGGAATTTTTTCATTAAAGAATTGTGATTCGGATTTAGAAGAAAGGAATTTAAATAATTCCTGTTTTCAGTCAGAATCCGTCACTATTTGAAAGTTCCTTCTTACAGATTTTTTATGAAAGTTTACATGAAGTAGTATTTCCAAAGATGAAGTATTGCTGACTTATAATAGAAATTTTTTATATTGTTCGTTGCGAATTCATTCAAGGATAAATATTTTAGTTTAAAATTAGTTTATTTGGTTAAAGATTTATCGTTTTAATTGAATATTCATCTCTGTTTGAAAATGTATCTACTTTGTTGAAATTAATTTTTTTTTAATTACAAATTTAACTCATCCAGTATAAAATTTAACTATTTTGGTTTAGAATACGTTTTTTTCTTTTTTAAGAATATGTTTTTTAACAGTAAAAAAAATTTCGTTGAAAATTAATATTTTTTATTTCATAATTAAACTATTCTTTTAAATTTTTTTGTACAAAATTAATGTTTGTGGTTGAAAATGCATGTTTTTAGTAGTAAGTTCTATTATTTCAGTTGAAGATTCATAATTTTTTTCAATTAAAAATTTAACTATTCAAGTCGACAATCCATTTTTTTTGTTTTTTTTTTAAAGTTATGTTTTTAACAGAAAAAAAAATTTGGTTGAAAATTGATATTTTTATTTCAAAACTATTCTTTTTTTTATAAATTGTTTTATATAAAATTAATCTTTATTGTTGAAAATTCATCTCTGTTTGGAAATGTAACTACTTTGTTGAAAATGATTTTTTTTCAACTAAAATTGTAACTTTTCAAGTAGAAAATCCGTTTTTGTTTTGTTTAAAAGTTATATTTTTAAGAGAAGTTATATTTTTAAGAGAAGAATAAAAATTTGGTTGAAAATTGATATATTTTCTTTCAAAATTATACTTTTCTTTTGAAAAAATTTGTGTATAAAATTGATCTTTATGGATGAAAATTCAGCTTTTTGGTATAAAGTTAAATTATTCCAGTTAAAGATTTATAATTTTATTTGAAAGCTAATCTGTCTTGTTGAAAATCAATTTTTTTAAATAAAAATTGAACTTCCAATAGAAAATTTTACTATTTCTGTAAAAATCTTTTTTTTTCTTGGTTAAGAATTAGAGTTTTATCAAAAAATTTAACTATTCTATGTTCAGTTGAAAATTTTCAATTGAAAAAATTAATTTTTTCAATTGAAAATTTAACAGTTCGATTTTTAGTTGAAAATTGATCTTTTATAGTTCCAAATTCAACGATTTGGATGAAAATGTGTATTTTTAAATTGAAAATTCAACAATTACGTTGAAAATTTATATCTGGTTGAAAATGTAGCTACTTTTTTAAATCAATTTTTTAAAATAAAAATTTATCTCACAGTAGAAAATTTAATTATTTTGGTAAAAATCTGTTTTCTTGTTGAAGAATAGATTTGTTTCTTTTTTGTTGATTTTTTTAAAGCTGAATATGTGACTATTCGTCAAGTTGAATATTTTACAGTTTTAGTTAAAAATGCATATCATTGTTTGAAAATTCCTTTTTTATTACAAATTTAATTATTAAATGTTTGTTTTAAAAATGATCTTTTCGAGTAGTAGTAGTATCTTTTCATCCTTTTTGGTACAAATTAATCTTCTTGGTTGAAAATTCATATTTCTGGTTTAAAATTCAAGACTTACAATTTTAGTTAAAAATTCATCACTTTGTTTAAAAATGTAACTATTTTTTATAAATTAATTTTTTTTTTAGTTATGTTCTTTGTGTGGATATGAATTTTTAATTTGAAAATCTACCTTTTTCCAATTAAATATTCCATAGTTTTAGTTTAAAATTCATCTCTTTGGTTAAAAATTAATTTTCTGAGCTTAAAATTTAATTATTGAAGTTTTGGCTGATAATTGATCTTTTTTACTATAAATTAATTTTTATTTGTTCGAAAATTCCACTATTTCAGTTGAAGATGTAACATTTTAGTTGAAAATTCAGCAGTTATATTGAAAATTGAACTAATTTCTGAAAAATCGCTATTTTTTGTTAAAAATTAATTTTTTATACTAAAAGTTATCGTTATTGAAAATTGAAAATAATTTTTCGTGTTGGAAAATTCTTTTAGGAGGATATTTAAAATGACTTCAAAGATTTATAAAGTTTTCAAGATAAAATCTGGAAGATTTTAACGAAACTTGGTACAAATTTGCAGCATTATATCAAAATTTTAGAAAAAATTCGATTAATTAAAAAGATCCTTGGAACGTCTGAAGAAAATAAAAAAATAATTTAAAATGTGACAAAATTTAAAACAACTTCTAGATTTCTCAAGATTTTGGAATAAAATTTTGAAGCTTTTTAAGGATGCTTAAACTATTTAAAATAAAAAATAATTTAACTTCTTATTTAAGAATTTTGGTAATTTTAAAGTTAGTTGATTGATTCTTTAATTTATAGCAATAAAAATAATAACGTGGATATATATTTTTGAAATTGAATCTAAAAAAAATCATTACAAATTGTTGAATTGAAAAGTTTCATCAACAGTTCCAATTTGAGTCCTTTAATTCGCAGTTCACTTTTGATTGCTTCAAATGAGAAAAATGTTTTACCTAAGAGTTCGAATTTTTTATTTTATTGACCTATCCAATTTCAAATTAATTCAATCTATACTGAAGTATGATTCTGACTTGGAACAGTTTTAAAAAAAAAAGTGATAATTTTTAGTTGGAACACGACATTATTTTCCAAAGAAATTTTTTTTGTATTTCTGAATTTGGATCTGAGAATTGACAAAAAAATTAATACTAAGGTCTGGGGCAAGACATTTTTTAACGAATTAAAAATTCTTGCTTAGAAGAGAACACTTTCGAGAAAAATTATAATTCTGACTTGGAATAGTGAATTTTTGAAAACAAGTATAATTCACAGACCGTGAAAATCAAGAATTGACCGGGATAGAATTATTATTTATGCAAAATCTGTTATTTTGCACTTACAGAATCGATTCCAAGGCCAGCCAGACAAGTACAAGAAATTTCTCGAAATTTTACATACATATCAGAAAGAGCAACGGAATCTGAAAGAGTCGGGCCACATGGGTGTCGGAACTGGAAGTGCAGTTGCCGGATCCGGAAAGTTGACGGAAGCGGAAGTTTACAGTCAAGTAGCGAAGCTTTTCGAAAACCAGGAGGACCTTCTCCTCGAATTTGGACAGTTTTTACCCGATGCGACAAATCAGCAGAGCCCGCTGGTAAGTTTTTAAATCTCAGCCTCCAATATTGGGATCAGAAATCTAGAGTGCGCTGCCTAGAGTTCAGGATAAACTCCTTGTTGACGCGATTTGTGCATCGAGAATTTAATGAGCATATATTTATAAGCATTTTTAAATTAGGATTTTCTATCTCGTATTTTCTATCTTATCTATCTTTTCAAATTTCTAAATTCTTCCAGGTATAAAACGTACTTTTTTTTAGTTGAGTTTTCAAATCAAAAAGATGTAATAATGAATCTTCAACCAAAAATTTGAATTTTAAAACCAAAAAATTAATTTTCGAACAAAATTAGAATATTTAAAAAATTATAAAAATAAATGTCCAATAAAAAAGAAAAAGAAGTTTCGGCAAAAGTTTTATCTTTTCGTAAAAAAAAAAAAATGGAGTTTACTTACTAAAAATAGAAGAATTAAATTTTCAGTTAAAACAATCTTTAAACAAAAAAATCAATTCTCAACAAAATAATTCAATTTTAAACCGAAAAGATGAATTTTCCAGCAAAAAAGATACTATTTCAATCAATTAAATGAAATTATAATTGTTAAAATGTTAGAAAAATAAATGTAAATAAAATAGTTTTTTTTTCGTCAAACAAAATGATTTTTTAACGAAAAATATAAGAGTTAAATTTTCAGTTAAAATAATCGATTTTTAATTTGATAAAATAATTCAAAAAAAAGATTAATTTTGAAACAAAATTAGAATATTTAAAAAGTTATAAAAATAAATGTTCTACAAAAAAGAAAAAGAATTTTCAACAAAAGTTTTTTCTTTTCATCAAAAAAAAGGGAATTTGTTTACCAAAAATAGAAGAATTAAATTTTCAGTTAAAAGAATAAATTTTTTAACAAAAAAATGAATTCTCAACAAAATAATTTAATTTTCAACCGTAAAGATGATTTTTCCAGTGAAAAAGATACAGTTTCAATTAATTATATGAAATTAGAATTGTTAAAATGTTAGAAAAATAAATGTCCAAAAAAATAATTTTTAATAAAATAGTTTTTTGTTCGTTAAACAAAGTTATTTTTTAAACAAAAAGGGAAGAATTAAATTTTCAGTTAAAACAATCAATTTTCAATAAAAAAATTATTTCTTAACAAAATAATTGAATTTTAAATCCAAAAGATATTTTAAACAAAAAAGAAATTATTAATTATATAATATTCTTATATATTCTTATTCTTATATATTCTTATTCTTATATAATATCTATAATTATATTCATTATATAATTATAGATTTTCAAACAAATGTGGAGTAGTTACAACTTCAGTTAAGAAAATTAATTTTGGTTTAAGAAGAAACGAATTTTCGTACTTAATTTTAAAACCACAGTGATAAATATTTAACCAAAAATATGAATTTTTAAACAAATAGTGAATTTTTCTACCCAAAATATGAATTTTCTATTTAAAAAAAAACGAAGTATTAACTAAATATTGTTTTCCATCAAAGAAATTACTTATTAACAAAAAATAGATTAGTTAAATTTTCCACAGAAAAATGGAATAGTTGAAATTAATATATAACTAAAATGATAAATCTTTTAATCTTTAACAAAATAAATGAATTTTCAACTTAAAATGTAAATTATCTACCAAAAATAAAATGCTTAAATTTTCAGTTAGTAAAATAAATTTTCAACCAAATATTTCAATTTTAACCACATAAATTAATTTTTAACCAAAATGATAAGTTTCAACTAATGAGAGTAGTCTTCTGACAAAAAGACAAAAAAAAGTAATTTTAAATAAGAAAAAACTAATTTTCAATTAAAGAGATCAATTTTCAACCAAAAAGAGGAGTTAGTCACAAAGAAGCTTAAATATTCTCCCACAAACTCGCATTTTCAATAAAATACAGGAATTTTAAACCAAATATTTGAGAAATTCTCCACGAAAAACTTGATATTTGATATTTCAACCAAAAATTGTTTTAATTTGATACCAAAAATAGTTAAATTCAATAAAAAAATGAATTTTCTATATATATAAAATCTAATTTTTAACTAATTTTTTTTCAACTCAAACGAATTTAAAAAAAAATATAATAGAATAATTTTCCACAAAAAATGGAATAGTTAAGTGAATTTTCAACTAAAATTATAAATCTTTTAATCTTTAACAAAATACATCGATTCTCAACTAAAAATATAAATTTTTACTTAGTAAAAAAAATTGTCAACGAAAAAGCTCAATTTTTGAATCACAGAAATAAATTTTTAACTAAAAAGATAAAATTTTATCTAAAAAAAAATTTATCTACCAAAAAAAGATGATTTCTCAACAAAAAGCTGATTTTTCACTTTAAACAGATAAATTTTCAACTAAAACTGGAGTAATTGAATTTTCAGTAAAAACGCAATATTATAATTTTCAACCAAAAAGGATTTTTATCGAAATAGGATAATTTTTAACCAAGAAGATTAAATTTCTATGAGAAAGATCAATTTTCGACAAAAAATGGAACAGCTACATTTTCAGTTTAAAAAACTAATTCTAAATAAGAAAAAAACTAATTTTTAACCAAACAGATCAATCTTGAACCTATAAGATTAATTTTGTATCAAAATAGACGCATTTTGAACAAAGTATATGAATTTTCAATAAAAAAAGGGAATTAAGAATCTTAAATATTCTCCCACAAATTTGAATATTCAACTTAAGAAGATAAATTTTGAACCAAACATGGAATAGTTACATTTTCAGTTAAAAAAATTCATTTTCAGAAACAAAAGATTTTTTAACAAAATAGTTACACTTTTAAGCAAATAAATTATTTTTTGAATAAAATAATGAATCTTTAACCAAAAAAATGAATTTTTAACCCAATAGTTGAGTTTTCAATCCAAAAAATGAATTTTCTATGAAAAATTACTCATTTTTAACAATGATTTTGAAACCAAGAAAAAATAGAATACTTAAAATTTCAGTACAAAAAAATAATTTTCTATTAAAAATAAACTAATTTTCAATCAAATAAATGAATTTTCAATTAAAAAGGTGGATTAGTCACTAAGAAGATTAATATTCTACCACAAAAGACAATATTTCAACAAAATACATAAAGTTTCAAGATAAAAAACGGGGTTTAAATTAAAATGGTGGATCATTAATCAAAAAAATTAATTTTTAACCAAATAAATCCAATTTCAAGTCGTTTATTAGAAGAAAGATCCTGGAAAATATGAAAGGATAACTTGAGCAAGAACTCATTTTTTCTTTGTTGACTAACAACATTTTTTTGGGTTGAAAAGTCAACTTTTTTGTTGAAAAATCATCTTTTTGGTTTTGAAAATTATTCTCTTTCTTGCAGAACTTTCACTCTTTCAGGTCAAAAATAGAATTGCTTAAAAATTAATATGTTTCGATTGAAACTGAACTTTTTTTTTGTTGGAAATTCAACTGGTTTGTTGAAAATTTGTATTTTAGACTTGACAAATTTAACAGTTTGGTATAAAATTGAACTATTTGGATGAAAAATTATATTTTTTTTATTATTTTATTTTTTTTTAGAAAATCTATTTTTTTGTTTGTTAAAAATGCAATTTTTCAGATTAAAGATTCAAATAATTGGTTAAGAGTTAAACTACTTTCTTAAAACTTATTTTTTGTTTGTTAAAGATTCATCATTTCAAGTAAAAATTCGTTTTTATTTGTTGTTAAAAATATTAAATTTTAAACAAAAAAAGATTTGTGAACTAAAATGATAAATCATCAATTTAATAAATAAAGTTGTTGATATTTCAACCAAAAAATATAAATTTTTAACAAATTTTTGACTCCTCAAACAAAAGAGATTAATTTTAAACCAAATAATTGTGGTTTTTAACCATAATAAAAATATTAACTTGAACTTTATTTTTTCGAAAATTCCTCAACTCAACTTTATGGAATTACAGAAAATAATTAACGTCAATTTATGACAAGGTGGAAAATAATTTTTAAAACATTTTTAAAACTATATTTTTATCAAAAAAGCTTTTTTGAGAAAAATATAATTTAAAAAATGTTTTAAAAATTATTTTCCATCTTGTCATAAATTGTCGTTAATTATTTTCTGTCATTACAGATATGCTGCAAATTACTCGTATAATAAATACAATATCTAGCTTAAGATAGCGTATATTTCTTAAAAAGGATTTTTCTTTCGATCTCTCTAATAGCTTAATTGGGAAAGCAAACCGACCGGCAATCGGAAGTTCTGTGGTTCGATTCCCAGTGGAGGGACTGTTAGGAGAGCTTTTTTGAGAAAAATATAGTTTTAAATATATATTTGTTTAATCAATAAATGCTTTAAATTCTCATTATGTATAAATGGATTTTATAACTCTAATGAAACAACAAAATTGCGGCGACAATGGGTTTGTCGCTACCACCAGGTGGCGTATCTCAGTTCTCCTGGTCTCCAATTTTTTTACCACCAAAAATTTGTCTAATAATGCGATAACTAAAATGTTTTTTCTTTTTTTTCCCCAATTTTTCTTCTCTTTAAGCAGAACTTTCATCCGTCCTTCGATGACAAATCTAACTCTGATTGGTGCCAGTCTGCTATGTTTCAGACTAACAAAGTCGGACCGGTTAACGATCACTCGACGATCACTAAGAAACCTTTAGGGCTGAAAGCTCCGTATAATAATTCTGGTACTCTGCCGAGGGATCATCGGGATTCGGGCGGAACGGGTGGTGGCGGCGGTGGTGGCGGTGGCGTTGGTGGTGGTGGTGGTGGCGTTGGTAGTGGTGGTGGCGGTGGTCTTGATCGGGAAAATCGGGAATACCGTGATCGAGAACGGGATCGACAAGGATCACGTGATATTAGTGTGGGGCAAAAAATTGGCCACAGTACCGGCCAATTGAAGAGAAGTCCTTCCTTCACGAGCTCAATGTCGACCGGCAATTCACATCACATCCAGCATGGTCCACCGCCTGCTAAGAAGCACAAGGTTGCCTCCGTTCGCGACTCCTCGATCGCCGAAGTTGGAAAATACGGCAGCTTGAATGACTACGCTTTTTTCGACAAGGTACACTTTTTTTTCTTATAATTAATATTTTTAGGCTTAGCACTTGTGTCACTGTTATTGACACTTTTTCTAACGATGCAAACTATTTTGAAGAAAGACAGAAAAAAAAAACAGTAATTTAAAATTTTTAAAATCGAAATGACTCCTTTTTTTGAGAGAAATCAAAATTACTTTAAAAAAAAAACATGTTATAGTGTAAGGAAATGAATGCAGATTTGTGTTGTAGAGAGCCAGGGTGGCGACTTGACTGAATAGCCAGGAAATAAATGGGAATTTTTAATTTAAAAATGTAAAAAACCGGGAATTTACTTCTGATCGTAGTAAAATTCAATTATTTCTTTTTTTTTTTTGTCAATATAGACAAGTAATTTCTACTTTATGTAAAGTTGTTGTGCATTTTCATGAAAATTTCAAGTATCCCAGTTAAAAATTCACCATTTTATTTAAAATGTCATCAGTTTAGTTGAAAATAATTTTTCTTTAACTTAAAATTCAACTGTTAAATTTTTAGTTGGATATTTTATTGTTCAACATCAAACAATTTGAAGGAAAATTGATATTTTTTAACAGAGAATTCCACTCTATTTTAGAAAATACACGTATTTAGTTGCAAAATCGATTCTTTTATAGATAAAATATTTTATTATTTATTTAGTTGGAATTGGATCTTTTCTTGTTCAAAATTCAACAATTTAAAGGAAAATTGACCTATTTACCAGAAAATGCAGCTCTATTCTTGAAAATACACGTATTTTGTTGCAAAATCGATTTTTTGATAGAAAAAATATTTTTTTCCTTTGAAATTTAATCTTTTTGTATAAAAATTCCTCTATTCGGTTGAATATTTAAATATTCCAGCTCAATATTTATCATTTTAGTTGAAAATTTCATTAGTTTAGTTAAAAATAATTTTTCTTTACATTAAATATTCAACAATTTGAAGGAAAATTGACCTTTTTAACAGAAAATTTAACTCTCTTCTTGAAAATACACGTATTTCATCTTTTTGTATAAAAATTCTTCTTGCAAGTTGAATATTCAAGTATTCCAGTTAAATGTTTATCATTGTAGGTGAAAATTCATCAGTTTGGTTGAAAATAATTTTTCTTCAACTAAAAATTCAACTGTTAAATTTTGAGTTGGAATTTGTTCTTTTCTTGTTCAAAATTTAACAATTTGAATAAAAAAGAAACTTTTTTAACCGAAAATTCAACTATATTAATAAAATTACACGTATTTTGTTAAAAAATCGATTTTTTTAATAGATAAAATATATTTTTCTTTGAAATTTGATCGTTTTGTATAAAAGTTCTTCTTTTCGGTTGAAAATTCAAATATTATAGTTAAATATTTATCATTTTAGTAGAAAATTTCATCAGTTTGGTTGAAAATAATTTTTCTTTAATTAAAAATTCAACTGTTAAATTTTGAGTTGAAATTTGATTTTTTCTTGTTCAAAATTCAATTATTTGAAGGAAAATTGATCTTTTTTAACAGAAAATTCAACTATATTGTTAAAAATACACGTATTTTGTTACAAAATGATTTTTTTTTATAGAAAAAAATACTTTTTTCTTTTATATTTTATCTTTTTGTATAAAAATTCTTCTTGCAAGTTAAATATTCAAGTATTCCAGTTAAATGTTTATCATTGTAGGTGAAAATTCATCAGTTTGGTTGAAAATAATTTTTCTTCAACTAAAAATTCAACTGTTAAAGTTTGAGTTGGAATTTGATCTTTTCTTGTTCAAAATTTAACAATTTGAATAAATAATAATCTTTTTTAACCGAAAATTTAACTATATTATTGAAAATACACGTATTTTGTTAAAAAATCGATTTTTTTAATAGATAAAATATATTTTTCTTTGAAATTTGATCTTTTTGTATAAAAATTCTTCTTTTCGGTTGAAAATTCAAATATTCTAGTTAAATATTTATCATTTTAGTTGAAAATTTCATCAGTTTAGTTAAAAATAATTTTTCTTGAACTAAAAATTCAACTGTTAAATTTTGAGTTGAAATTTGATCTTTTCTTGTTCAAAATTCAACAATTTGAATGAAAATTAATCTTTTTTAACAGAAAACTCAACTATATTGTTAAAAATACACGTATTTTGTTAAAAAATCGATTTTTTTTAATGTTTAATATTTTTTAATTATTTTCAAGACACTTGATTTCTTTGTAAATTTTGCTTGATTTTTTAAATAAATATTATTGAAGTCTTCTCATTTTCCTTAAATTATTGTAAATGCACTCAAATTTTGCTGAAATAAATGGATTTTTCGAGTTTAAAGAAAATTTCCAGTTCATTTTAATTTTAATTTTTAAAATTTTAATTGGTAGTAATTATTTACTTTTTTGGTTAGAAATTAGTAGGGTTTTAAAGATTTAAAGTGATTAAATTATTTTTTAACTGTCCCTAAATTTTTTGAAATTCCTTTGAATTTTTAATTCAGTTTAATTCTTCTTAATTTAATCAATTCTACTTAATTTTGCTCATTAAAAAAAAAAGTTTCATGTTTTTTAATTATTTTAAAGACACTTGATTGCTTTACAAATTTTGCTTAATGTTTAACAAAATGAATTTCATCGAAGTCTTCTCATTTCCCTTTAATTCTTGTAAATTAACTCAAGTTTTACTGAAAGAAATGAATTTTTTTCGATTAAAAAAAAAAATTCCTAGTTCATTTTAATACTTTTGAATTTGTTTTGTAGTAATTATTTACTTTCTTGGTTAGAAATTAGTAGGGTTTCAAAATTTTGAAATTATTATTTTGAATTCACCCTACTTTTGTATTAATTTACCCTAAATTCTTTTTAATTCATTGGAATCCGCTTGAATTTTTTTCATTTACTTGAATTCTTCTAAATTTAATCAATTTTACTTCATTCGATGAATTAAAAAAAATTTAATAATAAAATGCTTTTAAATTTTCAAATTGTTTTAAATTCATTTGATTTTTTTTTAATTTACCTTGAATTTTTACAAATTTCATGGAAATCTTCTCACTTCCCTTAAATTCCGCTAAATTCACTCAAGTATTACTGAAATAAATGGATGTTTTCGAATTAAAAAAAACTTTCAATTCATTTAAATTCTTTTTAATTGTTTTGTAGTCATTATTCATTTTCTTGATTAGAAATTATTAGGGTTTCAAACATTTTAAATTAATTTTTTGGATTCACCCCAAATTTTTATTAATTAGCCCTGAATTCTTCTAAATTTACTCAATTCTACTTAATTCAATGGATTTAAAAAAATGTAATAATCAAATTCTTTTAAATTTCCTTGAATTTCGAATTTCCTCGAATTTTACGGCAATCAATAGAATTTTTTTGTTATTTAAAAAAAAATCGCATTTATTTGAATTTTTTAAAATTTATCTTGAGTTGTTCTGAAGTTTTATGAATTCATCCTGAATTTTGTTATCCTTTGGTCCCTATATTTTATCCTGTAGGGACTGTTAGGCCCTAACCAACAGTGCATTCGAGATTTTCATGGCACATCTATTTTTTTTTTTTTTTGTTAGAGAAGGTTATTAATCGCGCGGTATTTTTATTTTTTTGTAGGTTCGAAAGGCTCTCAGATCTCAGGAAGTCTACGAGAACTTTCTCCGATGCTTGGTCTTGTTTAATCAGGAGATTGTTTCTAAGTCTGAGTTGCTGCAACTGGCAACGCCCTTTCTGGGACGATTTCCGGAATTGTTGCGATGGTTTAAGGATTTCCTGGGCCATGTGCCGGACCAAACGAGCACGACCTCGGCGACAATCACAAGTGCCCTGGGAATCGAGGCGCTGCCGAATAATGTCGTTCGGAGTCACCAGGACAGACCCCAGGGCGACCTCGCGATGGAAATCGATTATTCGACCTGTAAACGATTAGGGGCCTCGTATTGTGCACTCCCGAAATCCTACATGCAGCCAAAATGCACTGGGAGAACGCAACTCTGCAAAGAGGTTCTTAATGACACCTGGGTGTCATTCCCAACGTGGTCAGAGGACAGCACGTTTGTCACCTCAAGGTTTGTCATTTTTCGTTATATTTTTTCTATTTATATTTTCAGAGAGTGGCGCCCCCGTCTGCACCGGAGGAAAATGCCAAGAAATTTAATTAAATATCCGGGAATTTACTTCTGATCGTAGGGAAATTGAAGTTTTCATTGTTTCAATTATTTTTTCTCAATTTAGAACAATGATTTCAGAGATTTTTTTTGCTAACTTTTAAGTTTGATAATCGAATTTATTATATCTCAAACATACAAAGAGAATCGTCCGTCTCACTCTTTTTTCTTGAAAAAAATAGGTTTATCATGTTTTATTTGCTTATTCTTTATTTACCCAAAACTTGGAAGAGGGCATTTTTGAATTCATAATTGAAAATTTATCTCCGTTTGAAAATGTTACTTTTTTGTTAAAAATCATTTTTTTACACTAAAAATTTAACTTCCTGTAGGAAATTTCAATATTTTTGCTGAAAATCCGTATTTTGTTTGTTTGTTAAGATTTAGATTTTTAACAGAAAAATTAACCATTCTGTTTTCGGTTGAAAATTGATATTTTTTATTAAAAAATTAAACTATTCGTCATTTAAAAATTAAACTATTCGTTAGAAAATGTATGTGCTTTTTAGAAAATTCGACTTTTTTCCTTTCAAAATTAATCTAATTTCATCTTTATGCTATAAAATTAAATTATTCTAGTTGAATATTCATTATTTTATTTTAAAATTCATCAGTTTGGTTAAAAATTATTTACTATAACTGAAAATTTAACTTTCATTTTCGGTTGAACATTGATTTTTTTTCAATTTCAATTTTTAAGTGCAGATTCCTTTTAAAAAATTAAACTATTTCAGTTAAGTATTTTTCATTTTAATTCAAAATTCACCTTTTACGTTGGAAATGTAATTATTTGGTTAAAAGTTAAACTTTTTTGTTAAAAATTAATTTTTGTTAGTTAAAGGTTTACCGTTTTAATTAAAACTTAATGTCTTGGTTGAAAAGCGAGATGTTCGATTGAACAGTTTTATATGTATATATTTTTTTATTGGACATTTTTTTTACTAAAAATTTTATTAACCAATTTTTGGTAGAAAAATTTATTTATTATTATTATTATTATTAATAATTAAAAATTATCTGTTTGGTTGAATATTATTGTTATAACTTAAATTTAACTATTTAATATTGGGTTGGTTCAAAACTAATTTTTTTTTTTACGAAAAATGTTACTTTTCAAATTTCAGTTCAAAACTCTTCTTTTTTTTTGTATTTCAAAATTCAACTAGTTTGTTAAGAATTTGTCTTCTGTAATTGAAACTTTATTTATTTTGTTAAACATTCAATTTTTTTTTTAATTTATATTTTTTAGTGTAAAATTTAGGTATTTATTTCAAAATTAATTTATTTTGCAATATATATTTGTCTTTTTGTGTGGTAAAGGATGTTTAGAATGAACGTAATGAATTAAAAAAACTGTTTGGTTTTTGCGGCAAATATAAACACAGAAAAAGCGGGAAGTGGCAGGGAATTTGAAATCGTCGGCTAAACTGCCACCCTGATATTGCATCTTTTTAGTTAAAAACTCATATCTGTGGCTGAATATTAATTTTTTTAAGTAAAAAATTTTAATATTCTATTTTTCGTTGAAAAATAATATTTTCGTTGTAGTTAAAATTTCGTCTTCTTATTTACAAAAAATGATTTTCCTAGGAATCTTAAGAAAATATTTCTAATCTTTCGAAGCCTTTCACAATTCTGGAAAAGCTTCTAAAAATTTTCGTTGGAAATCTGCAAAAATCTGCATTTGGTTTTAAATTAGGATATCATTTCAAGTGTGAAATTAATTTTTAATCTTGTGAAAACTTCTAAATATCGCTTAAAATTGCTGAAATTTCTTCTACAAATAATAAGTGATCAATTGTTATTATGTATGCATCCAAATTTTCAGGAAATTTGTTAAAATTTGCAAGATTTTCTAAAAATTATACAAAAAATCCAATTAATTTTAAAAGATGTTTAGAAGTTCTAATAATATTTCAAGAATAATTTACAATTTGAAATTTTTCAAAAAATTTACGAGATTTTTCAGGATTTTGAAGTAAAATTTTGAAGCTTTTTAACTATGTTTAAACCATTTAAAATTAAAATAATTTCGCTTTCAATTTAAGAAGTGTTCAGTTAAACAAAATTTCAATTTTTTAATATTTAATTTTTTTAGCTTAAAATTCTTTAAAATAATATTTTTAAAAATTTTATGTTCATTGATGGATTTTTAATTTTGAGCAGTAAAAATGCAGGGTGGCCGCTGGATCGGGAAACCTGGGAAACCGGGAAATGACCGGGAATTTACTCTTTTGACCGCAAATTTTACACATTTTTAGGAAAAAAAAAAATCTGTCCAATTTAGATTTCGACAGTTTTTCAAATATTTAGTTAAGATTTTTCATTTTAGGTTTTAATTTTTAAGCGTTCATTTTAATTTAAAGAATTTTAAAATGCCGTTTAAAAGACTTAAACAATTAAAAATTATAAGATCGATGATTTTTGATAAAAACTTTTTTGGCTGATCAACTGTTAATATAAATTAATTATTTTTAAAATTGAATTTTATTTAAAAAAATTTAAAGTAAATTATAATTGATTTTAAAAGATGAATCATAATACGTTCACAATTTTAGAATTTCCAGATTTTAACGTTAAAAATTAAACTGTTTCAATTGGAAAGTCCTATTATTTAAACCAATGTAAACGTCCGATTGAAACTTTACAAATTACTTTCAATTTCACAATAATTGTAAAATGATATACTCAGTCCAAGGCTTTTTATTAAATTTTTAATATTATTTAAGTCTAAAATATTCCATTTTTAAAGTTTTAGTAGAAAATTCATCTCTGGTTGAAAATTGAACTGCTTTGAAGGAAAAAGTTTTTTTTTATTAAAAATTAACTTTTTAACTGCAAATTTAACTATTCTATTTTTGGTTAATAGCGAATCTTTTTATAGTTTCTAAATTCAACCACTTGGTAGAAAATTGATGTAATTTGTTGAAAATTCATACTTTTTTGTTAATAATTGAACTCTGGTTGAAAATGAAACTGCATTCTTAAAAATTATTTTTATTTGTTAAGGATTATTCACTTTAGTGGATAATTCGTCCCTTTAATTTAAAATTGAATCAATTTTTTAACTGAAAATTCAATTACTTGGATGAAAATTCAACTGTTTTGTAGAAATTTTTTTATTCTACAGTTTCAACCAAAATTATTGTTTTCATTGGTTGAAAAATCTTTAGTGGTTGAAATATCAACTATCACTCTTTTTGTTAAAAATTCATCTTTTTTGATAAAAAAGTGGAAGTTTTTTTCAAAATTCCCCTTTTAAATTGATGTCTTTTGGTAGAAATTTCAACTTTTTTAGATCAATTCACAGGTTTTTTTTTTAATTGAAAAGAAAACGATTTCTTGGTTGAAATATCAACTATTAGATTTTTTCTTGATTGATCTTTTGAGGTTGAAAATTAAACTCTTCGGTTGAAAGTTAAACTGCGTTCTTAAATTTTTTTGTAACAGATGAACAATGTTAGTGAAAAATTCATAGCTTTAATTAAAAATTGAGCCATTTTTGTAGAAAACTCTTCTTTTTGTCTGAAAAATTCAACAGTTTGGTAGAAAAGTCGTTTTTTTAAATTGAAAATTCGCCTTTTTGATTTGAAAATTCATTTCGTTTCAAATTATTTAAACCAATATTTTGGTTCAAATAGCCACATCCTAATTGAATACAAAACGTAGATTTTTGCGGATTTCAAATCAAAAATTGAAAGCTTTTCAAGAATTGTGAAAGGCTTAAAAAATAAAAACATTTTCTTATGATTTCTAGGAAAACTGAAAATGTTTCATGTTGAAAAATTATTTTAAAAGGTTTCCAAAATTTTCAAAAAAGAATCTGGCAGATTTTAATGAAACCTTTTAAAATTTGCAGGATTTTGAAAAAAGGGTAGAAAAAATTCAGTTCCTTTTAGAAAATATTTATCAAATTTTTAGAAAATCTTCGAAATTTAAAAAAGTTTCTTTAAGATGTTCCAGATTCTCTTTTGTCAATTTTTCAAAAAATTTTATGATTCTTAAGAGAATTTTATTTTTTTATTTTTTTAAACCTTTAGCAATTCTTAAAAAGCTTCTAAATTTTTTATTTTTAATCTACAACAATCTATATTTAGTTTTAACTCAGGCTTTACTATTTTATGTCAAACAATTCAGTTCAAAATTGTTTACTTAAAATATTTGTTTTTAATTTAAGTATCCTTAATAAACAGTAAAATATTTAAATAAAATATTAACAGTCAATATTTAATCGGTGAAAAATTTGAAACTTTAATTTAAACTTTAATTTTAAATTTTAATTTATCTTCTAATTTAAAAACTGTTAAGTTGGAAAGAATTTATTTTTGAATTTGTAATGTGTCTAGCTTAAAATACCTTAAAATAATATATTTTGGAAAATTTTTAAGTTAATTTATTGATTTTTTAATTTGGAGAATTGAAAATGATAACGTGGATTTAGATTTGTTTGAACATAATTTGAATTTTTGAACTCTATAGTTTATAAAAGGTAAAAATTCTAAATTTGGCATGTTTAAATGAAAATTGTTTAATTTATAGTTTGTTTTTTATTATTTCAAATAGGAATTTGTCGATTTGTCTAAGACTTGAAAACTATTTTTTTGTTTCAGGAAAACCCAATACGAGGAATTTATATACCGCTGTGAGGACGAGAGATTTGAGTTGGACGGTGTGATTGAGACGAATGCCGCGACAATTCGAGTCCTGGAGGGCGTCCACAAGAAAATGAGTCGAATGAGCCAGGAGGAGTTGCAGAAATTCAAACTGGACGATTGTCTGGGTGGCTGTTCGCCCACGATACACCAGCGCGCCGTGAAGAGGATATACGGCGACAAGGCAGCGGATATAATTGACGGACTGAAAAAGAATCCGATGATAGCCGTACCCGTGGTTCTGCGCCGATTAAAAAATAAGGAGGAAGAGTGGCGAGAGGCGCAGAAAGGCTTCAATAAAATCTGGCGCGAGCAGAACGAGAAGTACTATCTGAAGTCGCTCGATCATCAGGGCATCAATTTCAAGCAGAACGACGTGAAGGCGCTCAGGTCGAAGAGTCTCTTCAATGAAATTGAGACTCTCTATGACGAGAGGCACGAGCAGGTGGATGATAACAATGGTGATACGCAGAATGCCGCCGGTCCTCATCTTCTATTTTCCTACAAGGACAAGTCGGTCCTAGACGATGCGGCCAATCTTCTGATCCATCATGTGAAGCGACAGACGGCTATTCACAAGGAGGACAAACAGAGGATAAAGCAGCTGTTGAAGCACTTTATTCCGGATCTGTTTTTCCATCCGCGGCAGGAGTTGAGCGACGACGAGCGGGACGAGGACGAGGACAAGGAGGAGACGACGGGTACGGGTACGGGTACGGGTACGGGTGGTGGTTTGTCGTGCAGTGGCGGAAGTAACAATAACAATACCTCGACGGCGAATGCAACGTGTTCGTCGGTAGTCGGGGGACTTCATCAAAGTACGCGAATTAAAACTACTGCCTCGCCGCCACCGCCGACGACAACGACGACGGCAGGTGCTGCGGCTGCTGCTCCGTCTTCCACACAGATTAAAATCGAGCCCGACCTCAAACTCGACATGAAGTCGCCGATTCATAGTCTGCTAGCCGATCCGGAGGAGGAGTATGCCCTTTTTATGGGGAGCAATCACTGGTATCTCTTTTTGAGGTTGCATCAGATCCTCTGCGAGAGATTGACGAAAATGTACGAGAGGGCGATTGCCCTTGCCGAGGAGGAATCTCAGTTTAAGCAGCAAAGGAATGAAAGCACGGCTGTTGCTTTGAGACTGAAGCCCAAGGGTAAGTTTCTATTTTTTTATTTATAGTTTTTATTTATAGTTTTTCTTTTGTTTTTATTTTATTTTTGTTTTTGTTGTTTTTTTTAAAATTATTTTCCCAGGGTGTCAGGGAATTTTTTCGACAGTGTGATTCATTTTTTTTTTCTAGTTGCAAGATTCAATTCGATAAGAATGATTCTTTATTTGTGAAAGTAGCTTTATATTAATTTACTGAACTATTCCGTTTTAGTTGAAAATTCAAGTGTCTAGTTTACAATATCATGTATTTGGTTGAAAATTCGTTATTTTTGGTTGAATTCCATTTTTTTGTATTAAAAAAATTTAATCTTCATTCATTCTAATATCAAGCAATGCATTTTTTATTCCGAAATTATCTCTTTCGAATGAAGATTTATAATCACAAATGTTGAAAATTGGAGAAAATTAAATTTTCAACTGTTGAAAATTGGCAAAAATTGAATTTTAATCTCTTGAAAATTGAAAAAAATTAATAGTTTAATTTTTAACAGTAGAAATTCCAACCGTTGAAAATTTAAATGAATTTAAAATTTAATTGTTGAAAATTAAAGAAAATTAATAATTGGACTTTTAACATTAAAAATTTCAACTGTTGAAAATTTAAATGGATTTAAAATTTAATTGTTAAAAATTGAAGAAAATTAAAAATTAAATTTTCAACTGTTTGAACTTGGAGAAAATTGAATTTTAAACTTGAAAATTGAAGAAAATTAATAATTGAACTTTGAACGGTAGAAATTTCAACTGTTGACAATTCAAAGAAATTTTAAATTCAATTATTGAAAATCGAAGAAATTTTAAATTCTGAAAAATTGAAGAAAATTATTCATTGAAATTTTAACAGTAGAAATTTCAACTGTTGAAAATTTAAAAAAAATTAAAGTCAATTGTTGATAATTAAAGAAAATTAAAAATTAAATTTTCAACTGTTGGAAATTGGAAAAATATTAAAAATAAAAAATTTATAAAGGAAAAATTGTCTACCACAGTGTTCAATTTTAAACAGAAAATATAAATTTTCAAGAAAAAACTTCATATTCAACGAAATAGTTTTAACAACTCAGTATTCATTTTTCGATGGACGGTTATATAATATTTCATTTATATTTCGTATTTAAAAATAGGATTCATTTCAGCTTCAGTGTCACATGAAAAAATTTTCATTGCAAATTCGAAAACACTTTCTCCTGAAGATCATCTTTTTAGTTATAAATTTTATTATTTGGTTGAAAATTCGACAATTTAAAAAAAAATATCATTTTTGGTTGCAAGTTCATCTGAAAACAATATTTTCTGAAAATTTTTGTCTTTGACTTAAAAGTTCATATTTTTAGTAGAAATATTGCATCTATTTTGGCTAAAAATGCAACTGTTCACTCGAAAATTTTCTTTTAATTTAAAATTTGTATTTTTATGTTGGAAAGTGAATTGAAATATTTTTTGATGAAAATTTAACTTTTTTTTTTGAAAAGTTGTCTTTGATTACAAAATTCACCTGTTTTAGTAGAGTTTTCATTTTTCGTGGATAAAAATGCATCTATTTGGTTAAAAATTTAACAATTTTTATTGAAAAGTCATGCTTTTTGGTTGAAAATTTTTCTGTTCTGTTGAAATTTTAAATATTTTGTAGAAAATTTAATTTTTGTTTTAATTTAATGTTTTGTGTTAAAAAGATGAATTCAAATTTTGTATGGATAAAAATTCAACTTTTAAAAAAAATTGTAATTAAAAATCCATCTACTTTTGGAGAAATTTTATCTTCCTTGGATAAAAATGCAACTGTTTAGTTGAAAATTCTACTGAACTAAACTCTTTCCTGGATGAAAGATCAACTTTCTAAAGAAAATATTTTCGTTTCAAATAAATAAATTCATTTTTCTTGAATAAAAAATCCGCTATTTTGTAGAAAATTCAATTATTTTGTTAAAAATACATATTTTTGGCTGAAATAATTCATCGTTTTGGATTGAAAATTCAATTTTTATGTAGAAAGTTGTTTTTTGTTACATTTTTATTTGAAATAAATTAAATAATCTGAAAATTTGAAATTTGCGTCTGAAATGTTGTTTTATTATGTTAATAAAAAATTCTATGCCAAACGTATTAAAAGATTAAAATGCTACAACTTTTCTATATATCATAGGTTTATTATTTCTCAAACTGTTCCATCTTTGACTGAAAATTGAAAATTCAACTGTTTTGTTAAAAATGCACGTATTTTTTGTAAAAAATTAATTTTTTGGTTCAAGATTCATCATTTCAATTAAAAATTCATTTCTTTCGTTGAAAAAGGAGCTATTTAAACAAAAAATTGTTTTTTCCTTGGCTGAAAAGAACTTTTTTTAAACTGAAAATGTAATTGTTATTCCAGTTGATTATTCCTCAATTTTGAATAAAAATTAATTAATTTTTTTCTACTAGAAATTTAGTTACACAATTTTTTGTTGAAAAATAATCTTTTTTAGTTAAAAAATCATATTTTTCGTTAGAAAATAATCTTCTTGATTGAAAATTCATCTTTTTGGTTAAAAATTCAATTATTCTAGTTAAAATTTCATCATTTTAGTTGAAAATTCATCTTTCTGGTTTAAAAGACCATTTTTGCAGTTAACAATTTAACTTATTCCAATTAAATATTCTACAGTTTAAGTTGAAAATTATTTGTTTTACCCTAAAATTTAATTATTTAAGTTTTGATTGACATTATCTTTTTTAGTAAAAATTATTTTTTTGTTGAAAATTCAACTTATTCAGTTGAAGATTCATTGTTTTGATTGGAAACTCATATTTTTGGTTTGAAATTGAATGATTCCAGGTAAAGATTCTGTATTATAGTCGAATATTCATCACTTTGGTTGAAATTTGAACTATTTTGTTGAAAATTTATATTTATTGGTAGAATTTAATCATCTTGGTTGAAAATTCATATTTTAGGTCAAAAGTGCAATTATTCTAGTGAAAAATTCATCATTTTAATTAGAAATTTATCTTTTTGGTTGAAATTTAACTATTTCAGTTAAAGATTTACAGTTTTAGTTGAAAATTCATGACTTTGTTAAAAAATGTAACTATTTTTTGAAAGTTATTTATTTTTGTTGAAAGAAAATTATTAAACTAAAAGTTTAACTTATTCCAATTAAATATTTTTAGTTGAAAACCCTGTCAGTTGAATATTCATTGTTTTTGTTTAAAACTTATCTTTTTGTTTAAAATTGAACTTTTTCCTTTTTTGGTTTAAATTTAAATTGTTTTTAATATTGACCTTTCTTAGTTAAAAATTCTTTTTTTTTTGTAAAAAAAAAAGTTTCTTTGTTGAAATTTAATTTTTGTTGGTAAAAATGCATCTTTTATAGTAGAAAAGACATTTTTGTTTTAAATGTTGTTTGGTTCTGTTAATAAAAGATTCTATGTTATATCTATGAAATAATTAAAATGCTAGCATTTTTTTTATGTATTATAAGTTTATTATTTCTCAAAATTAATGCCATTATTGGTAGTTTTTTTTTAATTGTGAGTCCGATCCCTGTAAATCGTTAATTTTGAAATTCTTTTTTTATGGTTCCAGGTGAAATCCCAATAGACGATTATTATCCAGCGTTTTTGGATATGGTTAAAAATGTACTTGATGGAAATATGGAGAGTACATCATACGAGGATACACTCAGAGAAATGTTTGGCATCCATGCGTACATTGCCTTCACATTGGACAAAGTTGTTTCTTATGCTGTGCGACAAGTAAGAAATTTTCATTAAATTCTCCTATTTTCTCTCTTTCTCCTATTGCTCTGCGTTTCCCCTATTTTTGAAAAAATTCCTTCTCCCTTTCTCATTGAATAAACGATATTTGAAAATACAATATTTAAATTATGCGGAAAATTATTCACTGAAATCAGTAAGTGTATGTATTATTTGTTATAATTAATTTAATGGTTTTTTCTTAATCTGAAAACTATGGCCCATTAAAAATAGAAATTCTTGAAAAACTCGATGATAAAAGATTTTCAAGAATGTTGAAAGTGTGAAAACGGGCGACAGGAGTTGTTATTCAATAGATAGTAAAGTTTGTAAATCTTGTAATGATTTCTATATTATCTACAGTCGTAGGTTCGTCAGATGATCTCAGTTTATTATAATTAAATTGTAATGTCTTATTAAATTTTTATTTATTTAGGAATGAAACTAGTTGTTTAAACATTCATTTACTTTGTGAAAAATTTGCATTTTTGTAGAAAATTAATCATTATGTTAGAAAATGCATCTTTTTGGTTTAAAATTCAACTATTCAAATTGAAGATTCATCATTCTACTGAAAAATACATTAGTTTGGTTTAAAATTGATCTTTTCTTCTTCAAAATTCAAACAATTTTTATAAAAATTTGTATTTTTTATATTAAAAATTCCACTAATTCGTTAAAGAATCATGTATTTTGTTGAAAAATTGTATTTTTTAGTTAGAAATTTAATCTTTTTGTTTGAAAATTAATCTTTTTGTTAAAAAATTTTTCTTTTCGGTTCAAAATTGAACTATTACAGTAAAATATTTATCATTTTAGTTGAAAATTACTTTTAGGTTGAAAGCTATTTCGTTCAAATTATTATTTTTTTCTTTTGCTGTTTTTTTTGGTTGAAAACTATTTTGTTTTTTAAAATGAAAATATATGAATATATGAATATATGAAAATTCAACTGTTTCGTTAAAAATGCACGTATGTTTTGTAAAAAATTAATTTTTTTGTTTGAAGATTCATCATTTTAATTAAAAATTCATTTCTTTGGTTGAAACAGGAACTATTTGATCGAAAAATTGTTGTTTTTTTATGAAAAGGTCTTTTTTTAAACTGAAAATGTAGTTATTATTCCAGTTGATTATTCTTTAATTTTGAATAAAAATTAGTCTATTCGGTTGAGCATTAATTTTATTTTCTATAAATTTAGTTACTCAATTTTTGGCTGAAAAATGATCTTTTTTAGTTAAAAATCATATTTTTCGTTATAAATTAATCTTATTGATTGAAAATACAATTATTCTAGTTAAAATTTCATTGTTTTAGTTGAAAATTCATCTTTCTGGTTTAAAAGACAACTTTTGCAGTTAAAAATTTAACTTGTTCCAATTGAATATTCTACAGTTTTAGTTGAAAATTAATTTTTTTAACCGTAAATTTAATTATTTAAGTTTTGTTTGAGAATTTATGTTTAAAAGTCATCATTTTAGTTAAAAATATATCTTTTTGGTTGAAATTCAACAATTCCAGTTAAAGATTTACAACTTTAGTTGAAAATTCATGACTTTGTTTAAAAATGTAACTATTTTTTGAAAGTTGGTTATTTTTGTAGAAAGAAACTGTTTTAACTCAAAATTTAACTTATTCCAATTTGAATATTCCATAGTTTTAGTTGAAAATTTTTCTGTTTGGTTGACAATTAAGTTTTTGAACTTAAAATTTAATTTTTTAAGTTGAATTTGACAATTTCTCTCATTTTTTTTAGTAAAAATTAATTTTTTTTTGTTGAAAATTCAACAATTTCAGTTGAATATTAATTGTTTTTGTTTGAAACTCATCTTTTTGTTTAAAATTCAACTGTTCCAGTTGAAAAGTCATCATTTTAGTTGAAAATGCATTACCTTGATTAAAGAACGAACTATTTTGTTAAAATTCCGTTCAACTATTGTAAGGATGGAATGAAAAATCTTGGAAAGAAATATTTAAATAATTCCCAGGATTTAATCCCTAATGATGGAATTTTTTAAAAATAAAATATTCTTGATTATGAGAACGATTTAAAACATATAAAAAAGGTTTATTAAACACAGAAATCCTTTAAAAAATTATTTTAAATTATCCTAAGATAAATGATTTGCTAGAGAAAGATATTTATTTTAATTTTCTACTTGTAAAAGTAAGTGTTCAATCTTTCCACTATTTTTTCCTTTTTTTTTTTCCTGAAAAAATTGCCCTATTTTCCCCTTTCTTTTTAGCGTGTTTTGTGCCGTGATTCTTGTCATTTTTTTCGGCAGAATTATTTTATTTATTAAGAACGACGAATTGTTTTTTAGTTGCAGCATCTGGTGTCGGATCCAATCTGCCAGCAGAGCGTAGAGCTTTTTCAACGGGAGCAGAGGCTACCAAAAGAAAATAGCGGTGCTGGTGGACTCTGTGCCACGGCGTATCTTAGAGTTGGTGCTGAAATGGCCTATCAGAGAAAGGCAGAAAAAGCCATGGCGGAAGAAAATTGCTTTAAAATCTATATCGTAAGTTTCTTTTGGATCAATTTTTTAACATTAAATTCATTTTTTCTTAAAATTTAATTCTACAATGAAGGCTTTCAAAATCCATTTTTTTTTTGTAAACTGATAAAGAGATTTGCAATGAAAAACAAATTAATTATTAATTTTTTTTATAATACCAATTATTTTTAAAGAAACTGGGTGGGATGCTTTTAGAAAACAATATTTTCGTAATATTTTTATCTGGTCTTTTGATTTAAATTTTTCCTCCTTAAAGTACTTTTTGCTGATTTTTTTGAGGAATGAAGGAAGACATATTTTCCCTCAATATCAGTTTTTCTTTTTGAAAATAAAATTTTTTAATTATTTTTATTTATAAATTACGAAGGGGTAATTGAAAATCAGACTAGGGGTTGAATTTTATATGTTTTTTCCTTTTTTTTCTTATTTATTGTGAAATACGAAAATCTTTTCAATTTGAGATTTTAGTGTCTTTTTTGCCAAAGAAATTTTAAAAAATATTCAGTTTTTGCTGATTAAAGAAGCGGACGATTAGGAGTAGAAAGTGCAAAGATAATTTTGGCAAAATTTTAAACAAGAATCTTCGCGAAGATCTTAAATTTCACTGATCAAAGTCTTAACTATTTAATTTCGAATTACACTTGTCCCTATCGACTAACTATTTTTGAATCTTTATGGAATTTCAGTTTTTTTAATTCACCCTGAATACTTTTAAATTCGCCTTGAATTCTTACGAATTCTATTAGATTCTTATTTACTAGTTCTATTTACTTCCATTTATCTGAAATCAATGGAACTGTTTTCTATTTTTAAAATCACCCTAAATCGATCGGAATTTTATCGAATTCTCTTGGATTCCCTTGAATTCTTCTAAATTCACTCAAATTTTACTGAAAGCAATGGAATGTTCAATTTTTTCTTTAAAATTCTTTGAAATCCTCTTATTTTTTTTTGAATCTCCCTGAATTCATTTGAATTTACTTGAATTCTTCTCAATTCACTCAAGTCTAATAATCAGCTGAATAGATAAAGAGAAATTGTAATGTCTTTTAAAAATCACGTTGAATTCTTCGGTATTTCATCAAATTTCTTTTCAATTTCTTTGAATTTATCCAAATTCATCCCTAAATGTAATTAATTCAATAATAATTTAAAATATTCTTGAATTGTTTTCAATGATTTTGAATTTTGTTTTTAATTCACCTTGAATTTGTATAAATTTCATCGAATTCTTTTGATTTTATTCAAATTATAATAAATTTAGTAGAATTTTTATTTTATTTATTTTTATCTTTAATTTTCGTTTTTTTAAACCTCTGAATTCTTTTGAATTTACTTGAATTCTTCTCAATTCACTCAAGTCTAATAATCAGCTGAATAGATAAAAAGAAATTGTAATGTCTTAAAAATCACGTTGAATTCTTCGGTATTTCATCAAATTTGTTTTCAATTTCTTTGAATTTATCCAAATTCATCCCTAAATGTAATTAATTCAATAATAATTTAAAATATTCTTGAAT
>JAAAKG020206795.1:0-12264 GCA_010014905.2 Druon quercuslanigerum | reverse complement strand
TATAATAAATTTAGTAGAATTTTTATTTTATTTATTTTTATCTTTAATTTTCGTTTTTTTAAACCTCTGAATTCTTTGAATTTACTTAAATTCTTCTAAATGTACTCAATTGTTCTCACCTCAATAACTTAAAAAATTATTTAATTCTCGCTGAAGTCTTTTGAACTCTTCTTTCTTTCTTTTCACTTGAGTCTAATAAACAGGTGAATAGATAAAAAAATGAATTGTAATTCACCCAAGTCTTTTAAAAATCGCCTTGAATTCCTCGGGATTTGATCAGATTTGTTTAAATTCCTTTGAATTTGTATAAATTCAACCCAAATTTAATGAATCCAGTAAATTTGTCAAATATTCTCGAATCGTTTTCAATTCACTTGAATTTTGCTTTGAATTCACCTTGAATTCACCTTGAATCGAATTTTATTTAACTTATTTTAAAATTTTTGAGTTTACTTGAATTCTTTTAAATTCATTTAATTGTACTGATTGCAATGGATTTAAAAAAAATTGAATTCACTCTAAAGACTTTTAAACTCTTCGTGGATTCTTAGGAATTTTATTAAATTCTCTTGAATTCCCTTGAATTTAGTTTTTTCTATTCGCCCTTAATTTTTATGAATTTCATCGAACTCTTTTCATTTCCCGTAAAGTCATATAAATTCACTTCAATTTTATTTAATTCGTTGTTTTTTATGTTTTCTTTTATCACCCTAAATACTTTTAAATACACCTTGAGTGTTATAAATTTTGTCAGATTCTAATCGACTAGTTCTAATAATTTTCATCTATCGGAATTCAATGGAATTGTTTTAGAATAAAAAAATGTTTTGCATTCTGTAAAATATTTTTTAATTTATCTTGTATTTTTTCCTTCAATCATTATGAATTTCACCAAATTCTCATGAAATTACTTGAATTCTTTTCAATTCACTTTAATTTTATTGAAATCAATGAAGTATTTTTTTATTCTTTTTAATTAATTTATAATTCACCCTGAGTTCTTTTGAATTCTTTAGAATCCTCTTGAGTTTTTTTAATATCTCTGAATTCTTTTTAATTTATTTTGATTCTTCTAAATTAACTTTGTTCTACTCAATTTGAATGGATTGAAAAAAATCGATCAGCCCGGAATTCTTTTAAACGGACATTGGATTCTTAGAAATTTCATCAAATTGTCTTGAATTCCCTTGCATTTGTCTTAATTTACTGGTAATTTAATAAATTCGATGAAATTTAAAGATAATTTTTAATTGTTTTCCATTCACTTCAATTTTTTTCTTATTCGCCCTTAATTTTTATGAAGTTCATCGAATTCTTCTCAATTTCCCTTTAAGTAATCTAAATCCATATAAATTCAACTTTATTTAATTCATTGTTTTTTAAATATTTTTTTCACCCTGAATACTTTTAATTACATCGTGAGTTATTATGAGTCTTTTCAGCTTTTAATTAATTCTAATCATTTTCATTTATCTGAATTCAATGGAATTGTTTTTAAATAAAAAATTGTTTTCCATTGAGTGGAATTATTTTTAACTTATCTTGAAGTTTTTATTAAACCATTATGAATTTCATCGAATTCTCATGAAATTACTTGAATTATTTTAAATTAATTCCAATTTGATTAAAATCAATC
Source organism: Druon quercuslanigerum (assembly GCA_010014905.2). Classification (NCBI taxonomy): domain Eukaryota; kingdom Metazoa; phylum Arthropoda; class Insecta; order Hymenoptera; family Cynipidae; genus Druon; species Druon quercuslanigerum. The sequence continues at coordinate 10,628 of JAAAKG020206795.1, read as the reverse complement.
GAGTAGTTTTTTTTCTTTTAAATTCATTTGTAATTCTACCCTGAATTCTTCAAAATTCTTTTGAATTCTTTGGAATCCTCTTGAGTTTTTTTTTAATTTTTCTGAATTCTTTTTAATGTATTTTGATTTTTTTAAATTTATCCATTCAATTGAATGGATTGAAAAAAGTCTATCAACCCTAAATTCTTTTAAACGGACCTTGGATTCTTAGGAATTCCATTAAATTCCCTTGAATTTGTCTTCATTCACTTATAATTTAATAAATTCGACGAAATTTAAAAATATTTTTTCATTGTTTTCCATTCTCTTTAATTTTTTTTATTCGCCCTTAATTTTTATTAAGTTTATCGAATTCTCCTCATTTCTCGTAAAGTAATCTAAATCCATACAAATTTAACTTTATTTAATTCATTGTTTTTTAAATATTTTTTTCATCCTAAATACTTTTAATTACATCTTGATTTATTATGAGTTTTTTCAGATTCTAATTAATTAATTCCAATCACTGTCATTTTTCTGCATTCAGTGGAATGGTTTTTATATAAAAAATTGTTTTCCATTGAGTGGAATTATTTTTTATTTATCTTGAATTTACATTAAATTATTATGAATTTCATCGAATTCTCATGAAATTACTTGAATTCTTTTAAATTCACTTCAACTTTATTCTTTTGAATTCTTTAGAATTCTCTTGAGTTTTTTTAATCCCTCTGAATTCTTGTTAATTTATTTTGATTCTTCTAAATTAACGCAATTTAAACGAAGTATTTTAAACGCACTTTGAATTCTTAAGCATTTCATCAAATTTTTTTTGTAATTTCCTTGCATTTTTGAAGCACCTTGAATTTTTATGAACTGCATCGAGTTCCTGTCATTGCTTCTTAATTCCAATAAAGTAACTCATCATTTTTTTAAATTTGATTTAAATTGATTTAAATTCTAATAAATTTCATCACAGTTTCTTAAATTTTTTGAATTCTTTTAAATCCAGTTCAATTTTACTGAAATTTTTCGTTAGGGCTGAAGCAAATTTAATTAAATAATTAAATTAAATTAAATTTTAATTAAAAGGTTGATGAAAAAAGTTGCTTTTATGTTTTTGATTTTTGATTTAATTTTATAGTTTTGAATATTCTAAAGCAGATAGAGACTATCAATTAAATTATTGTTTAAAATCAAGCTTATCAGTATACGAACTAATTTTATTAGTTTTTTCCAGTACATCGCTTAAAATTAAGTTTAATCCGAAATTTTAGTTTAGGAAATTAGGAAAATTTTTTTCTTTAATTTTTATTTTTTTATTTTTTTAAATACTTTTGAAATTAACTTGAAATTTTTAGAAATTCATTCCTAATTTTTATGAATTTATCAGACTGTGGCAAGAAGTTGGAAAGATTTAAAAATTGAAAATCCAAAAATCATTATTTTGTCGCGATTCCACGTCGAGTAAATTCTTTCCGCGCATGCCTTAACTCTTGGGATTTCCATTCCACAGGTTCCCCATTCAAACGCCTCTTCACTTATCCACAGTATAATCGCCGAATGGTTAGTCTTCGTTTTATTTACAACGTGCGTGGTAGCGTAATTGTGACATCAAACGAAAAAAGAACGTTTTTATTCACTTTGCAAAACTCAATTTTCCTCTCAAACCCCTTATTAAAATCAAAAGAAATTCAAAGTTTATTAACAGGGTGTCTACCTGATAGGGAAATTGAAAAAAAAAAACCGGTAAAAGGTCGGGAATTTTATTTGTCGAGAAAAAAAATCCCCCCGGGAATTTGATTAGTGACTGGAATTTTTCATTCGATTATACTGCAGTGAATATTAAATCTATTTTGATATTTTATTACTCTCAGTTTGTTCGATCACGAAGCGAGCAACGGAAGAGACTTTATTGTCGATAGTGACGCAATTTGTTTGTCTTTCGAAAGACTCAAAGTTAATTTCCTGAATCAATTATGTGTAACACTTAATTTGATCAGAGAACTTTCAAAGAAGAATGATAATTCAGATCTGGAACAAGGATTTTTTTCAAAAGAATTGCAATTTTTACTTGGAGCGGGGAATTTTCAAAAAGAATTTAAGTTTTGTTTTTTCTTAGATTTAAAAAAAGAAGTATAATGCTCATGTGGAATAGAGAATTTTCGAGAAGAATTATGATTTTTAGTTGTAATGAATTAGATAAGAGAATTCTGAATTTGGCCAGAGAATTTTCAAAAATAAAAAAAATCATAATTGAAGTCTGGAACAAGGAATTTTCGAAAGAATTACAATTTTACTTAGAACAGGGAATTACAATTTTAACATGGAACGGGGAATTTTATAGAAAAATTATCATTCTTGCATGGAACAGTGAGTTTTTGAAAGGAATGTTAAATTTTATTTGCTTTAGGAAATTTTCCATTAAAAAAGAATTATATTGGATCAGAATATTATTATTCATATTTGGAACAAGAAAATTTTCAAATAATTATAAATTTCATTTGGAAGAGGAAATTTTTCAGAAAAATTATTATTTTAAGTTGGAATAGGACATTTTTGACGTCAACTATTTTTAATACTAAATTGAATCAGAGAATGTTGCAAAAAAATGTCAGGGAAATTTTTGTAAAGACATGACATTTTTCGAGGGCTTGCTAAATTAAAAAAAAATGAAATTGAATACCAGTAAATCTTCATTGATAAGAGTAGCTTTATATTGCTGTATTTAATTATTTTGTTTAAAATTCGTTTTTTTTTTTGTTTGAAATTAATTTTTTTAAGTGAAAATTTAACTTTTCTGTCAACTACTAAATTTGTTGTTCAAAATTTATCTTTTTGGAAAGCGAAATTAATTACGTGGTTGAAATTTTAAATATTTGCTTGAAAATAATTTTTGTTAAAAAATTAATTTTCTTTACTTGAAGATTTATCATTATATTAGTTAACAATCCATCTTTTTGGTAAAATATATTTTTTTTTTAAATAAAAATTATACCATTCAATTTTTAGTTGAAAGTTCGCCTTTTTTGGTATAAATTAATCTTATTGATTGAAAATAAATCTTTTTGGTTGAAAATTCAATTTTTCTAGTTAAATATTGATCATTTTAGTTGAAAATTGATCTTTTGTGTTTAAAATTTAAATATTCTAGTTGAAGTTTCATTTTTTATTTGAAAATTCATCACTTTATTTGAAAATGTAACTATTTCCTTGAAAATTGTTTTTTTTTTATCTGAAAATGTAAGTACCACTCCAACTGAATATTCCATTATTTAAGTTTAAAACTAATATTTTCAGTTAAAAAATCATTTTTTCAACTAATAATTTAACAATTCAATTTTTGATGAACAAATCACCTTTTTTAGTTGAAAATTTACGTATTTTCTTGGAAATTCGTATTTTTTCGTACAAACTAGTCTTTTTAAAAATTCAAATATTCCAGTTAATGATTAATCATTTTAGTTGAAACTTAAAATTTATTTATTCCATTTTGTGTGAAAAAATAATCTTTTTGTTAGGAAATTCACCTTTTTGGATGAAGATTCAAGTATTTCAGTTTAATTCAAGTGTTATTAAATATTCATCAATTTAGCCGAAAATTGATTTTTTGTTACTTTTTTTTTTGTGGAAAATTAATTTCATTTTTACTGAAAATTAAACTGTTTTATTTTTGGTTGAAAATTCATTTTTTTGGCGTGGAAAATGCATTTTTTTGCTGAAAATTTAACGGTTTTATTTTTTCTTGAAAAACAATCTTATTTCGTTAAACATTGATTTTTTTATTTGAAAACTCAACTGTTTGGTTGAAAATTGATGTATTTTTGCGGAAAATCGTCTTTTTCGGTAGAAAATTAATCTTTTCCGTTGAAAATTCAACTGCTTAGTTAAAAAAAAAATTTATCTTTTTTAAAATGCAATATTTTTATTTAAAAGGTTGAGAATTTGAAGCGGTTTACAGTTAATTTAGTATCGTCCTCACATTAATTTTACCTAAATATGTACAGAATTTTAGGTATAAAAAGATAAAATAAAAAGTTTAAATCATTATTCAAATTTATGGACTTCAAGAGAAAAATTCAAGAAATTAATTATATTTCATTATATAATTAAATATATAATGAAATATATCAATTGAATCCTTTGAAATTGAAAAACAAAAACATAATTTATAATAATCTCGCAAAACTGCATATATTTAAATATTCCGAGTCAATTGTTTTAAGAAATGCGAAATATTTGAATGGCTTTTTACTGTAAAAAATTATACCTAAAAAAAACTTGCAGCTGGACCGGGAAATGACGGTGAATTTTACAAATTTATAGAAAAATAATCTGTCCAACTTTTTAGTTCAAGCGTTTTTTTAATAATTAGTTAAATTTTGTTTTCTTTTTCAATTATAATATTTATTTTAGATAGCGTAATTCGAAAATATTTCATTAAAAGAATTTTCCATTTCATATTTTCAAGCGTGCATTTTAATTAAAAGAATTTTAAAATGTAGCTCTAAGATTCTAAGATTTGTAGTGTTAAGATTGAAGATTTTTAATAGCAAACATTTTTAGTTTGATAAACTGTGAATATAAATTAATAATTTTTAAAATTGAATTGTACGTTAAGATTTAAAAAATAAATAATAATTGATTGTACAAAACGATTCGGCATTAGTTCACAATTTTAGAATTTCCCGATTTTAAGCCATGCAATTTGAAATTTTTCAATTAAGAAAAAGAACAATTACTTAATATTTAGAAATATCTGACTTTTAATTTAAAATCTGTAATTATAAATGAAATATTCAAAACTAAACAAATCTAAACTTTGAACGTTACAATTTTATTGTTCTATTTAATAAAACTGCTTTTTGAAAATTAATTTTTTTAGTGAAAAATTCGTCACTTTGTTTAAAAATGGAACTATTTTTTTTCAATTTTTGTTTGGGGTGTACATTTTTTAAACTATGAATCTAACTTGTAACGGTTTTGTTTTATTCAACGTATTCTATCATTCTACTTAAAAACTGATATTTCTCGTTTAAAATTAATTTAATTAATTAATTTTTTTAAAAATGAAAATTGAATTAATACATTTTTTCTTGAAAATTTAATATTTTTTAGTCGAAAATTCGTATTTTCTGCTGAAAATTCAAGTATTACAGTTAAATATTCATAATTTTGTTTGAAATTCTTTTTTTATATAAAATAAATTATCTTCTTGTTTAAAAAACTTATTGTTTTATTTAAAAATGCATCAATTTGTTTAAAAATATGACTTTTTTTTGATAAATTTTATTGATGGTTAACATTTTTTATTTCAACTACGAATGTAATTTGTAACAATTTTCTATTGTAAATATTCCTTCATTTTAGTTGAAAATTTTTCGCTGGTGAAACTGGTCTTTTTTGGTAGAAATTAAACTTTACAAATGAAAATTTATTGTTTTAGTTAAATATTCATTTTTTCGTTAAAAATTAATTTGATCAATTAATTTTTTTAAAGAAATTTGAACTATAACATTTTGGGTTAAAAACATATATTTAGTTGCAAAATCGGCTTTTGATTAAAAATTTATCTGTTTCAGTTAAACATTCATCATTTTACTTAAAAATTCATCAATTTTGCTGATAGTTTTTTTTTGTGGAGAATTAATTTTGTTATTACAAATTTTTTATTGAAAAATGATATGAAATTGAAAATTCTTTTTTTTTTAGTAGAAACTAAGTTTTTCGGTTAAAAATTATATTATTTTACTCAAAAATGCATCATTTTAGTGGAAATTTACCACTTTGTTTTTGGTTCAATTTTTTTTTTTTAGTTGAAAGTTTATCTTTTTTAGTAAAAGTTATTTTATGGATTAAAAATTCACTTTATTTGTTTAAAGTTCAACTATTCCAGCTAAAAATTTTTATTATTTTATTTCGCAATTCATCAATTTGTTGAAAAATGTAACTACTTTTCTTAAAAATGTATCTTTTCGATTAAAAATTCATCTATTCTAGTTAAAAATTCACCTCTTTAGTTGATAATTTCTTCTTGTAAAAATTTTTTTTTTAATTAAAAATTTAAATAATTCATTTTTGATTGAAAATTCATCTTTTTGAGTCAAACCTTGAACTATTTGATGGCAAATTATTATTTTTTTAGTTGCAAATTCAAATATTTAGTTGAAAAATCATGTTTTTTGTTGTTGAATATTTAATATTTGTACTTGAAATGTTAAAAATTTGAAGATGTTTCAAATTAATATAGTACCTGTCTTAATTTCCCCTAAATATGGATTGGATTAATTTGTCAAAGATTTCTAAATTAAACATATTATTTAAATTCCTATTAATTAAATTTAAAAAAAAAAACGAATTTTCAAAGTTTAACCAATTCTGAGTTGAAAGTGGTATTTATCCAAAAGAATTATAATTTTTCTTGAAGAAGGTGATGTTAAAATTTAAATAAATTCAAATGTATGCAGGAGAATAACAATTCTCAAAGGAAAATTGAATTTTTTAAACAAAATTATTATTCTGAGTTGAAATCCGGTATTTTCAAAAAAATGTAAATTAGGAATTGGAGCAGGGAATTTTAATTTTTTCAATTAGTTGAAATGGAGAATTTTCGAAAAAAAAATTTAAAATTTGGATTGGAACAGGGAATTTTTCGAAAAGAATTAAAATTCCGGCTTTAAACAGGGAATATTCCCGTTTCAACCAATTCTGTGTTGGAATTAGAATTTAAAATTGCTTAAGATATTTTTGAAACTGAATATCAATTTTTGAAATATATAATGTATACAAGTTTTAAATTTAAAATTTAGCAGGTTAACTGCATTTAAATTAAAATTCTTCAGTTGAAAAGTGTTAGTAGCTTCCATTTTATACGTAGAAATTATTGAGAATTTGAATACAACATTTTTGAATGAAACAAATTTTAAATTTCAATTTTCAACGTTTAAAATTCAAGAGTTTCACTTTTGAGTGCTATCATTTGCAGTTCAGTTTTTATTACTTAGAATGGAACGATTTTTAGATTTACTGTTCGTTTTTTTAAATTTTAACGGCCGTGAAAAATGTTTGCGAACCGAAAAAAACGGGTTATAAAAATACTTTCTTAAGATTTCTATGGAAATTGAATATGAAATTTCATTTTGAATAATTATTTTAAAAGAATATTTAGAAAGATTGTAAACGATTTAAAAAAAAGGCAAAAAAGAATCTTTTTAAATGAATCGAATTTTTCCAACTTTTTTTTAATCTTGCAAATTGTTTAAAATTGTTTTTTAATCCTGCAAAAACTGTTTAAAAAGTTTCTAAATCTTTTGTTGAATGAAACCACTTTTAAACTTGAATTGTCAATGATTAAAATTCAAGAGTTTTACTTTGAGCGCTTTCACTTGCAGTTCAGTTTTTATTATTTTGAGTGGAACAATTTTTAGATTTAGTGTTCGATTTTTTAAATTTTATTGACCTTAAAAAATTAATACGAACTGGGAAAAACCGGATATAGATATTTGAAAAAAAGGAAAGACACTCTGATTAATTGACGTTTGTCGGTACATATTGAAAAGACTTGAGCCCGGCCCAGACAGAAATGTCTAGTCTGAAGAAAGTGAGCTCTATTAAAATTAAATTTCTTTCTTATCTTTCCAATGACTTCTTTTCTTCTTTAAATAACCTGTCTATTTATTTTAAAACATATTTAGAAGTTCTCAAAAAGTTTATAAAATTTAAAAAAAATGATAGATTTCTCAAGATTTTGAAATAAAATTCTGAAATTTTGCAACGATTTAACTATTTAAAATGAAATTATTCAGTTTTTATATATTTAATTTGAATTTTTTAATTAAGAAAAAGAATAATTATTTAATATTTAGAAATATTTGACTTTCAATTTAAAATTGTAAATCGAAGCCAAATATTTAAAAGTAAACAGTTTGAAACTTAATTGTTTGACGCAGAAAGCATCGAATTGTTAAAATTTCTAAAAGCTTTTAAACTCTGAAATTTTACAATCTTTATTGTTCTTTTTAAAAATTGTTTAATTTGTAAGCGAAATTGTTGAATTTTTATGTATAAATAATAATTGTACACTTAGTATTTTTAGAAAAAATTTAAGTAATTTTAAGAGATATTTAGAAGTTTTGAAAATTAATTTACTAATATCATGTAACTTAAACAATTTTGAGAAAATCCTGCAAATTTAAAAAAAAATCCTTAAAACCTTCTAGGTTCTTTTAAAATTTTGGAAATCTATTAAAAATTTTTTAAATATTCTGTTACAACAATTTTTGTTAAATCATTTTCAATTTTCCTAGAAATATTAAGAAAATGTTTTTCTTCTTTTGAAGCCTTTCACTATTCTTAAAAAGCTTCTACATTTTTGGTTTGAAATCTGCAAAAATCTACATTTTGTTTTAAATTAGTTTGTGGGTATTTGCCACGACATTTTAGTACGAATAACCGAATTTTATCGTGACAAGCGCTTTGTTCAAATTATATTTGAATTCATTTAAAATGTATTTTTTTGAAAAGTCGTCTTTTTGGTTGAAAATTAATTTTTTCGGTTCAAGTTAATTTTTAACATAGCACTCACATTATTTTATCTAAATATGCAGTAAATTTTAAGTACAACTAGATAAAATAAAAATGTGTTTGAATTTTTCTTAAAATTCATGCATTTTAGAGAGAAATTCGAGAAATGATTGATTATCTTTTTAGCAATATTGAATTATTTATTTAATCAATCGTGCTAAAATATTTAAGAATATCTTTGAATGTTAATTAAATTCCTATACCTGGAAATTTATTCCAAGATTTGGTTAGAAGCCCTGACTAAATTTGAGAAAAAAAAATCCTAAAAATTGCTTTTTCTTTTTCAGTACAAGAAAGATTGTAGGATATCGATGGAGCTCCTGGACACCGAGAATCAGGACTCGGGCGAGGGTAACTCGCGGGAGCGAGAGAGAGAAACGGTGGCGACAATGGAGAATTGGTCGTTGTATGTTGAGAGATACTCGACGCCGGCCGGCGGTCCAGGTGGAGGAGGAGGAGGTCAGGCGAGTCCGAATCACTCTCAGTCATTGCCGGAGCGTGCCGAGCGGGCCGAGCCGCCGACAAATCATCCTGTGAGTAGCGACCAGGCGGCAAGGGGGGGGCGGGGCAGAAAGCGCAAGAACACCAACACCACTGACATTAAACAGAAGGTATAGGACTACTCCTCCTCACAAAACCCTTTCAAATTGCCATCGTTGTTGTTAGTTGCGTTTCCTTTGTACTTCTCGGTATTGTGATTTTTTATCTGTAACTACTTACTTAACTTACTTACTTACCTACCTACCTACCTACCTACTTACCTCTCTACCTACCAACCAACCAACCTACCAACAAACCTACTTAATTATAAACTATCGAGATGGCCGTGACTTTGGCGCCAAACTCTTATCCCCCCCCCCCCTCAACCTACCCTCAATTCAAAATCGAGAATCTTTTACAAAATGCAAACAAACAAATCGAGAGCTGCTGAAAAAGTCGTGAACTGTCCTTTACTTTGCTGACAATGTCCATTTGATCGTTGTTCATCCAGCATATTATTTTTGCAATTAGTCATTTCGAAATGCCGATTCCAACGATATTATTAGTATAAGTGTGACTATAAAACTTTAGCGAATATTTCTAAATTGCTAATTAATTGCCAGAGACAAAAATTGTTATGTTTGAGACGCGAGCAAATGGAGTAATTGTTCTTTACGTTTATGTCCTCCAAGGAATGAAATTTAATCTTTGATTATCTGTAAATATTATTATTTTTTTTTATGACAAATTACTTTACTATCGTTATATGAAATGATTCATCATAAATTTATTATAAACTTGTGTTATTGAAAAGTGGGAGAGTTTAATTTCTTTTTCTTGTGAGTTTTGATTTTAATCAGTCGAGTAGTGTGCTTCCTTGAATATTTTTGTTGTCCCTCCCCCCGGTGAATTATAGAGAGAAGAAATTCGCGATCTCAGATCTCAAATTTCGGTGATAATTAAAGTAGTTTGAAAATCGTCACGTGATTGTAAAAGCGCAAATCGTCAAAGCTCACGAGGTTCTCGATCGTTTAAGCATATAAACGTCCTTGTATATCTCGTTTAATGACTTTTTCTCGTGTGCTTAGATTATTACCCATAAGAATTTAGATTAACGTGAACGCCCAATAATACTCATCCAATCCTTTTTTACGTTTTAAGAGGAAAAATTTCGAGTTTGTACCTTGGAGAAAAATTCTGAGTTTCGAAAAGAAAAGAAAGGTAACAAGAGTTCCATCGATTTATTCTCGTTATTTAACACAAAGCTCCTTTTGAAATTGAGCTTTACTTTCAAAGAAAAGAACGAAAAAAAAAAACAGAGAGAAAAAAATAGGTTTTTGTTAAAAAAAGCAGCTTTGTGTTAATTTTGTTTTTTAAAAATGAATTAGTATTAATTTCCCAACTCTCGAGGCTAAATATTCCTCAAAATAGATTTTTTTTTCCCCTCACAAGACATCACGAACGTCAGCAGCATTTGAATGAAATGAATTTGTAAACTTGTCATTTTCACAAAGACACAAATGCAAAAGAGAAGGTGTGCTTATAAATTATATGAATCAAATTCACACATATATATATAAATATTT
>JAAAKG020206794.1:22752-80436 GCA_010014905.2 Druon quercuslanigerum | reverse complement strand
GGTACATAGAAAAATTTCCAGAGGTACCGGCTCAGGGATCGAACCCCGGACCTCTGAGGTGAAGTCCGAGCGTCTAATCACTGAGCCACCGAGGCTCTCTACTTAAAATTCAGTATATTTTTAGGTAAAATTCATGTGGGTACTATATTAAATAAAATTTTAATCGCTCCAAATATTACATTTTCAATCAAAAAAAATTAATTTTTTTAGGAAAAATACGATTTCTCAACAAATTAAGCAGATGAATTTTCGACTAAAATGATGAATATTTAACTGCAATACTTGAATTTTCAAACAAGAAGATTAATTTTCTACCAAAAAATACGATTTTCCAACAAAATATTCCAAGTCTTAAAATCGAGCTTAAAATATTTGGAAATTCTACAAACCTCTTTGAAATCGCTTGAAATCTTTAAATCCCTCAAAATCTTTTAAATCCTTATAAATAAAAAAAATCCTTTAAATCTTGTGAAATTGATTAAAAAACCTTAAAATCTCTTAAAATTTCATTTAATTTAATTATTTTTCCAAATTTCTCTATAAATCCCTGAAAATCGAGCTTAAAATTCTGAAAATCAGTTTAAATCACGTAAATTATTTGAAATAATTAGTGTCCTATAAGATCACTTACATCTTGTGTAATTCTTTGAAATCCCGTGAAATCTTTGAAAATCCTACGGAATTATTTGCCATTCCTTGAAATTCTTTAAATCTCTTAAATTGTTTGGAATCTTTAAAAAAATGATCATGGAAATTCATGAAAATAAGTAGAAAACAATTTAAATACCTTGAATAATAAATTAAACTTATTCATTGAAGTTCTCTCGATAAAAACGCCAAAACCCCTAAAAATCTTTGACGTCCTTTGCAATCTTTGAAATCGCTAGAAATTCCTTGAAATTTCATTTTACTTAATTTATTTTCCCAATTTCACTAAAAAACCCCTAAGATCGGTCTTAAAATCTTTGGAAATCCTACCAAATTCTTTAACATTCTTAAAATTTGTAAACCTCTTGACAATCTTTGGAATTTTTTGAAATGTGTAGAAATCCCCTAAAATAATTTGAAATTCTACGTGAAGTAAATAAATAAATCATTCGTTTTTAGTTTATTTTTGGCATAAATTCTTCAAACATTTTAGTATTAATTATTTGTGTACTGAGTGTCTTATAAAGATTTGTCTAAAGTGGCGAAAACATTAAAAGAAATTCATTACCAGAAATCATGTAAATCTTTGTGCACTCTTTGAAATCTATCTGATATTTTTATAAAGTAATTTAAATCTTTTAAATCTATCTTAAATCTTTCACAAATATTTTTAATCTTTGAAATCCTTAGATCTTTGGTAAAACATTGAAATCTTTGTGCACTTTTGAAATTTAATTAAAAATGTTATAAAATATTTTTAATCTATCCGAAATTTTTGCGAAATATTTGAAATCTTTGTGAAATCTTCCTCATATCTTTGCAAAATATTTGAAATATTTGAAATCCATCGGAAATCTTTGTTAATTAATAAATTTAAGTATTCGTGAAATCTTTCCTAATCTTTGCGAAGTATTTTAAATATTTTTGAAATGTTTGATAATATCTGAGAAATTTGTGAATCCTTTCAAAAATCATTAAAACCTTTGTGACATATGTTAAATCTCTCCGAAATCCTCGTGAAATATTTGGAAAACCATTGAAATCCTTGGCAATATGAATTTTATCCCTTATTTAATATTTATTTTTATGTAAAATTTTTACATAGTATAATATTATTATACTATATGTACAAATTGTGCTATAAAGAAAGGCTCTACCACTAATACATTACTATATATTAATATGTTATTAATATTTATTAAGTTACCTGTAGGCTTGTCTATCAAACTCCATCAAGTAGAAATCTAGCCTTTCTAACTTCTCTTCTTCGGTGTAACTTAGCGCAGATTCTGAAGAAGAAGAGTAAGTTCTTCCGAAGGAAAGACCACTGAATGAAGATGAATGAGAACCAGTACTGTTGTTACTATCAGAGGGGCTGCTAGTTTCTTCTATGCTAGGTACTTCGAATCGAACCTGCAATTGACGCTGATCTGTCGGATGATCTACGTTTGTATTCTGTGAACTAAAAACTTAAAATAAGACACCACAATCAGGATGGCCGCAAAACCATTTTAAAAATTCACTGACCTTTCCATAAATAATTTTTCATTTTGCCTGACCTGACTATAATCTTGAAACATTTCTACTTTTAACCTTTTATGAATGGAATAGAAATATTTTTATTTAAATATATACATTTTTTAATTGCTACTTTCGGTCTAATTTAGTTAATGAGTGATTATTGTTCTTTTGAATTTCAAAGTTATCGATTAACGAGACTCCAGAGAAATGCAAGTTAAATTAAAAAGAATTCAAATGAACTGTAAAAAATTCTAAAAAATTATGTTGATTGCAGTAAAATTAGACTGAAATTAGAGGAATTTAAAATAAATTAGAAGAATTCGAAAAAATTCAGAAAAGTCAAGTGAGTTCAAAACAATTTAAAAAAAATCTAAATTCATTGAAGTCAGTAAGTTTAAAATTAGTTTTTAAACGTTAAAAAGAATTTAATAAAAGGCCTATGAATCCGAACAAATTATGTACTAAGAATCATGCGTTCTTATGTATTCTTGTGAATAAATTCTTTATGATCCATTAACATGTTATAAAATCGCGTGAAATTCTACACAATTTTATGATATTCCCTGAAATCCTCGAAAATATATTAAAATACCTTACGAGCTCTTAAAATTAACAAAATCATTAAAATCCTTGGAAATTTTATAAAATTCCTAAGAGTAATCTTTATAAATACCCTTAAATATTTTGAAACCTTTAAAATTCCTTCAAATTATTCAAATGAATTAAAAGTACCTTGCAAATCTTCTAAAATACCCTTGAATACTTCAAGTCATTAGAAATCTTTGAAATTTCTTGAAACTTTTTAAAGCTCTTGAATATTCCTGGAAAGTTTTAAAAATATCATAAAATCAAATTATTTCAATCAATTCTAGATTCTTTGAAATCTTTTATAAAAAAACCTTTGATATAACCTTGAGATGTTTGAATATCTTTAAAAACTTGAAACTTGAAAAAATAAGTTATTTGAAATCCATAAAAATATTATAAAATCCCTTGAAATTCTATGAAAATTATATTTCATGAAATCCTAGATAATATATTACAATATCTTGAGAGCTCTTAAAATACCTTAAAATTATGTAGGTTCCTCGGAAGCCTCATAAAATCCATTGAAATCTTTTGAAATATCCTAAAACCTTATTCGCATTAAAATTTGTTTAAATCCCTTAAGAAATTCCTGGTAATGCTTTAATATCTTAGGAATGCCTCTGGAATCTTTTAAAATACCCTAATATATCGAAAATCCGTTAAAACTTTTTAAGCTCTTTAAAATTCTTTCGAAACTTTAAAAATATCATACAATCTTTTAAAAATCTTTGAAACTTTTTACATTTCTTGAACATTTCTTGGAATGCTATTAAAAATTGCTTCTAATCTTTTAAAATACCCTTAAATATTTCAAAATAATTCAAGAAAATTCAGAAAAAATGGGAAGAAAAGAGACTACAGTGACTTTATCCGAAAGAAGTAGCTTGAAAAGCGATTTCAGAAAAAAGTGACTAGAAGTGAAAGTTTGACAGCTCTGATTATCCTTCCTATTTTACTTAAAGTACTTCTTAAGGCTATTTCCTGAATTTTGCATTTTTTTCTAATTCCCTGACTTTTCCCTGATTTCCAGGATTTCCTGATTAACAATAGTATACAAATTTTATTTAATAAAATCGATAATAATAATCATTTAAAATGCATAAAATTTAAATTTAAATGATAAGAAATTTATTTTCCATTTTTGATCCTTCTACAAAAGTAAATTTTTCATTAAATTTATTAAGAATATTATATTTTGATTTAGACCTCGTAAATATATAATTTTATTAAATTATTTGTCAAACTTTATTATTAAAGAAATTAAAATTAATTTTTTTGGTATAATTAGTCATATTATTAATATGAATATTATTATAAAAATAGGAGATAATAATCCAAAATTATGTATGTTTATTTAAAAATAATTCATTTTAAAATAATTTAATTGCAATTCAAATGGTTGTAATATTCCTATAAAACTAACTTTATTGGGTTCTTTTCGAATACATCCTAATAATTTTCGCTCTAATAAAGTTAAATAAGCTAAACTTAATAAAATGCACATTTTTAAATTTATTACTAATTATAATATTTCATTGAATTTTTAATAATTTTTTATATTTAAGTGTTTAGGCACTAAATTTTTGAAATTTTAAGTAATACAAATATTTTTATAAATATAAAAAAGAAAATCTTGCTTCTATTATTAGATTATGAGTCTAAAAGTTTAATTACCTTTTTTAATTATATTGAATTTCTTAAGGCACAAACGTTATACTGGGTGATTTTTTTAACTTGAAACTTTCCAATATCTCGAAAAATAGGCACTCTATGAACAAATTTTAAGAATAAAAATTTAATCACTTTGAGGAGTATATACACTGATGTTAAAATCGAGTTCCCCGACACCGCCCCTTGGGGTGGGGTGGGGGAAAGTTCGAAATCTTAAATGGGAACCCCTATTTTTTATTGAATATTCGGATTCTTTGGATAAAAATGCGTATGATTTGTCTCAAACATTTTTCTCGTTTCGAATTTTTTTACCTTTTTTTTGAACTTGCCCCCACCCCCAACCCCAGGGAACGGTATGGGGGAACCGATTACCGATTTTAACATCAGTGTATGATCAGGAAGCCAAAAAAACTGAATTCTTACCTAAAGCCACTATCAGCAGTATCCTCATGTTTCTTTTTCGTATGCAGCATCATCAGCAATTTCCCCAGGATTAACAATTTGAGTCGATGGTGCTTGGTCATATTATACCAGAGACACATGGCCTTAATCCTTCCAGTGAATTCCGGACTCTTGTAAAGCGGATATTGACTCCCAAAGGCTTGAGAGGAAGGAAAAAGTGCTTCTGCAGCTTCCAGTCTCGCCAACAATGTTTCTACTTGTTTCAAAGCATCGATTTGAACTCGACCACAAACTTGACAATACATCGAAAGACATCCTGTACAAATGCCCAACTGTATGCTACTTGGAGTCAAAAATTTACTGGTTAATTCCTTTTCATTCGAAGCTGTAGTAGAACCGCATTCGCTGAGGCTCGTGGTTGAATTATACCTGTTAAAGAACAACCAAATTTGTGGTGGATTTTCAAAAATATTCATAAGCAAATCCTGCAGAATGGAACAAATTTTTTTTTAATAGACATTTCAGACAATAACTATACCTTGTCTATATGAGAAAAACTCTTTTGGTCTTTAAAATGCAAGAATACGACACTTAGTGTAATTGTTTGCGTCTTCGAGACGCATCGATCAAACTATTTTTGAGTCTTCCATGACCTAAAAGTACCGATTTATTAAGTTTAAAAAAATGATTTATGCTCTTTATATGAGAAAAACATGTTTGCTATTTAAAATACAACAATACTATAGTGTAATTGTTCACGTCTTCGAGATGTATCAATCAACCTATTGTTGAATTTTTCAGGACCTAACAGTACCGATTTATGATTTAAAAAAATGGTTTATTTTGTGTACATACAAAAAAAACTTTTTTGGAATTCAAAAAACAAGAATACTAAGCTGGCCCTGAGAGTAATTGTTCGCGTCTTCTCTCATATTAAAAATACTACAGCACTGTATCTGACATGAATGTTTGCATCTTAGAGACACGTCGAGTGATATATTGATGTAGCTTTCATGACTTATGATCTAGAAATACCAATTTATAAATTTAAAAACTATAATGAATGTCCTCTTAATATAAGGAAAATATTTTTAATATTGTGAATACAACAGTAATGCATATGATATATTTGTTCGCGTCTTCGAGACGCATCGATAGCCGAATTGATGGATCTATTATGATCTACAATAACCTACTAATATCGTTAAAAAAATTTTTAAATATAACGTTTTTAAAGTTGTTAACAAAATTATTTTCCTTCTTCATGAAAGGCTCTAAAAAGGCGTGGATTTCTCTTAGTAACATAGAAAGTTAAAAGAAAAGTTACATTGTTTATATGAAGAAAACTTTTGCTTTAATTTGGAATGTAACACTACAGTAAGTTAAAAAGTTGCTCATTGTAACAGAACACATCGATTGACATTTTTATGGGCTTTAATGATTTTCTGAAATTAATACTTTTGGTGAGACAGAAACATAAGCTTGAAAAATATTGAACGTATTCATTTTTTTCGTTTGTTAGAGAAAATAAATAAACTCATAGTGAATACAACAGTCGTACTTCGCAGTGGTTTTTTAATTTTATTTTTATTAATTCACCATGTTTTCATGCTTTGATTTTGTTGTACAAAATTATTCATGAGAAAACAGATTTCATTTTTATCTTAAATGTAGGATTCAGATTTTCTACTTCAGGGATATAGTCCTCAGACTCACTTGAAAGAGAGAGAGAGAGAGAATAGTATACATAGTGTCACAAATTTTTTTAAATATTGTCATTATATTTTTTAAGCATTAAAAATGAAATTCAAGTTTTATTTAAAATTTTTCCCTTCTTCTCATTTGTCCACTCAAATGCGAACTGAATTAATAGAAATCAATAAGAAAATCAAACTATTTTTTATTGAAAATGTATTATTTTCGATTAAAAAATCCACTATTACATATTTAGTCAAGAATATAAGTTTTTATTATAAAAATTAACTATTTTATTAAAACTCGAATTATTTGGTTGAAAAGTCAACACTTTTGGTGAACATTCATTTTTTAAATTCACCTCCCTCTGTAGAGATTTTATCTTTTTCCCTTGAAGTGAAATTATCTAGTTAAAAACAAATCCATGTCGGTTGAAAATTCGTATTTTCAGCTAGAAAAGTTTACAAATTAATCTGCTTTAGTTTAAGATTCCAGTATTTTCTTTAAAAAATTGTCTTAACTGGCATAATATGACTGTTTTTTTATTTTATATTTACATATTAATTTGTTCAAATATTAACAATTACATTTCTTTCTAGGGTGAAAATTAAAATTCTTGATTAAAAGTTGAACTACATTCTTAAAAGTTAATTTTTGAGTTACAAATTCATCATTTTGGTTGAGGTTCTTTTTTTTCGCAAACATTAATTTTCTTAACTGAAAATTTATATATTTTGTTAAAACTTTAACAATTTTGTATAAAGCTGAACTATTTGTTACCAAATTAAACTGTTTTGTAGAAAATTCTTTTTTTTATTGAAACTAAATTATCAATAAACTTTTGACTAAAATCATATCCATGATTCCAACTGTTTAGTTAGCAATTTATGTAATTTGTTGAAAATTCGTCTTTTTGGCAGGTACATTAAAAACATGGATTGTCAACAAAATTAATGAACTTTAAACAAGAAGATTATGTTTCTAATGAAAAAA
Organism: Druon quercuslanigerum; assembly: GCA_010014905.2. Taxonomy (NCBI): domain Eukaryota; kingdom Metazoa; phylum Arthropoda; class Insecta; order Hymenoptera; family Cynipidae; genus Druon; species Druon quercuslanigerum. Next base: position 72,918 of record JAAAKG020206794.1, on the reverse strand, counting down.
ACGAATTTTCAACCAAATAGTTGAAGGTTCTCCTAAAAAAAATTATCATTCAAGAATGCAATACTTAAATATTTAATAAAAAAAAATTTTTTAAACAGAAAAGTTTAATTTTCAACCAAAGGAATTCATTTTCAACGAAATAGTTGCATTTTTCATAAAAAAGATGAATTTTCAAAAAAAAAGTTGTTTTTGAAAAAATCTGGCTTTTTATCCCGAACAGATTAATTCTCAACAAAAAAAAGTTAAATTCCAACAAAGAAAAATAAATTATCGAAAAAACAGCTGAATTTTCAAGTGAACAAAAAATTATTTTTAATCACGAACGATAAGTTATATCGACAAAATAGCTGAATTTTCAATAAAATAACCAAATTTCAAGCCAAATACTAAAATTTTTAAGCAGAAAATATAATTCCGAAACTTACAACAAAAACTATTTGTATTTTCTTTTAGGGTTTAAATTATTTCGTTTGCAGTTAAGCATTTAAGAGAAAAAGAGGAATTCTTTAAAGGGGGGAAATACGGGAAAGAGTGTAAAGTTTGATATTAAATAGAATTTTCATACCACAGATTACGATAGATTTTGTGCATAGATAAAATACATTTTCTGTTTTGTTTTAAATTAAATAAAAAATTAGATGCAACAAAGCGATTAAAGTGGCCTTTCCTTTAAAAAAAGTGTCTATAGTAACTTTTTCTTTACACAGTGACGAAAATTTGCATACCTATACTCGATTATTTCCGTAAGTAGTGGACCAACAGCTTCGCGCTGTTTACAAAGATATTCATCCTGAGCCATTGGACTTCTATCTGCTTTGTGTGCCTGTAATTCCAGCCAGATCAAATCCTTCAACTCATTTTGCCATCTTGTTTCCTCTCTGCTCATCTGTCGATGGCAATTGCTACGTTCTTTATCTGTACTTCCCTAAAAAAATAATGAGAGTATTAAAAAGAAAAATTAATAAACAAGGGGGCAGCAAAACTTGTTTTTCAAAATTCCCTAATTTTTTACAGACAAATTTTTCGTTATTATAATATTCAAAGACCAGAATCTTAATCTAGTAAAATTTTTAACAAAGAACCTTTAATAAACGGAATTAAACAATTTCATATTAAAATTTTTGAGATTTTGACATTTATTTATTTCAACAAAAAAAAAACTTTTCTAAATAAAAAAGTGAGTCTTCAGTTGAAAATGGTAGAACTTAATAAAAAAAAAGTTAAAGTGTTTACCAAAAAAGTCGCTTTTTAACAACAATTTTAATTAAATAGTACATTTTCTAACCAAACTGTTCATTTGTCAATCTACGTAGAAGATTTTCCAACCAAATGGTCGAATTTTCAAACAAAGAGATTAAACTTCAAACAAACCAGTTGTATTTTCAACCAAATAATTAAAATTTGTAGAAGGCAGTTGAATTTTTAAGAAAAAAGGTGAATTTTTCATTGAAAAGAGCGAATTTTATATCCAAATAGACGAATGTTCTACAAAACAGTTAAATATCCAACAAAAAACGATTTTTATCCCAAAAACTTGAATTTTCAACACAATAATTGAATCTTCAACAAAATAGTCGAATTTTTAACCAAATTGTTGAATTAACAAAACAAAGAACCCTTTTAACCAAAGGATCGAATTTTCAAACAAAAAGATTAAACTTCAACCAAAAAAATTTGCATTTTCAAGCAAGTAATTAAATATTCTAGAAGGCAGTTGAATTTTGAACAAAAAAGACGAATTTTCAATCGAAAAGGATGAATTTTCTGTCCAAGTAGAAGAATGTTCCACAAACAGTTGAATATCCAACAAAAAAAATTTTTGATCAAAACACTTGAATTTTTAAGAAAATAATTAAATTTTTAATCAAATACTAGAATTTTCTACCTACAAGATGAATTTTCAACAAGAAATAAAGATAATTTTTAGTCAAACAATTGCATTTACAACTAAACAGTTATTATATATTATATATTATATATTTATTCTATTTTATTTCGAGCAAAAGTTCAAGTTTTAACCAAATACTTTAATTTTTAACCAAATGATCTAATTTTTGATTCGAAAAAAATAAATTTCAACTAAAAACAGTTGCATTTTAAATAAATAGTTAAATTTAAAAGCTAAAATAGGAATTTTTTTAGATGACAGTTGCACTTTCCACAAAAAAATGAATTAACAATGAAAAATGTAATTGTTGATATTTCAACAAAAATAATAAAAAAAAGAATTTTCAACAAAGTACATAGTAATATTAATCAAAGAATTGAATGTTACACTTAAAAAGATGAGTTCTTAACAAAAAAAGTAACAGTTGCATTTTTAACAAACAAACATAAAGTTTCTATCAAAAGAGATGAATTTTAAAACCATGATGAAGAATTTTAAACCAAAAAAAATAATAATTTTCTCCAAAAAAACGAAGTTTCTACAAAATAGGGATGGAAAAATACATTGAAAAGTTAAATTTGCACTAAAAAATATTAATTTTTAACAACAAAAAATAATTTTCAGAAAAATTAGTCCACTTTTTAACGGAGGAGAGGAATTTTTAACTAAAATTATAAATTTCCCAAACGAAAAGGTCAATTTTCAACAAATAAAGATTTTTTAGTCAAGGCAGAAAAAAAAGTTTATCCAAATTTATGAACTTTCTAGCAAAAAGACAAATTTTCTGTGAAACAATTGAATTTTCAACCTGAAAATATGAATTGTCAACAAAAAAATTTATTTTCAATTATTCAATCAAAAAGTTTTAGCCAAACGAGAGGACATTTTGAACCAAGAATAATATCTTTTAGCAAAAAATCCTTTTAAAAAATGAACAAAGTAATTCAAATTTTACACAAGTGGTTTGATTTCAAATTAACGTAGATCTAGTTCCAACAAAATAGTTAAACTTTAAAGGAAAGAGATGAATTCTCAACTAATGTGAAATGATAAATCTTCAACTGAAATAGTTAAATTTTCAGCAAAAGAAACACGAATGTTCAACAACAGTTAAATTTGACTAAAAACACGAATATCAACAAAATTGTTAAATTTCAACCAAAAAAGGTTAATTTTCAACCAAATGCGTAGTTGAATTTGGATCTAACAAGATTCATTTTTAAAGCAAAAATACTAATTTTAACTTTCAACCAAGGAAGATCTTAGTTGAATTTTCAATACCAACATATGAATTTTCAACAAAACAGTTAAATTTTTTACCAAAATTGTGAAAACTTCAACCAAATAACAAAATTTTTAACTAAAAAATTATTAGTCAGAAGAAAATAACTGAAAAAATTTATTAATACACCAGAAATAAAATACTGTAAAGAATATTATATCAGGATAATTGCAAAAATTCTTTTTCGAAATTCCCTAATTTTTCAATTTTAGCCAAAGACTTCTTCATCAGCAAAAACTGTTTATTTTTTAAATAATAACTCTTATGACGCGTATTTTAAAACTAAAATTGCATCCAATCACTATTTTTTCAAGCAACTTTATTTGTAATTGTCCCCGTGCTATTTTTTTATTTGGATCTCACCAGTCTTATCAAAAAAGAAAATGTATCATGGAATATCTCTCTTTCCTTGACACTCTGAGTCTTAGGAGAATGAAGAATAGTTTCTGTTTCGAACGCCTTCAGCAGATCATTGTATTGGGATTCACTGAACTTCTCCTCCACATCGACCGGTTTTGAGCACAGACTTCGAAATCTATTTCTGGTCTCAATCTGTGAAGGCAAAAAGATAGCTGATTCTTTTGAACTAAAGCCAAGAGCCAATCTGATGGAAAGAGGGTCAAGTTTTGAGAATTATTATTACCTTAATATTATTAGGCGTGGCGGGCATTGGTTCGTTTCTTTCAAACTGTGCGTAGGAACCAGCAGCTGCTATATCAAGTTTTAGATCCTTATCAAACCCTCGAAGTAGTTTTAAACACCTTTTAGTTTTCCGACATCCTTCTTTGGCCAAATCTTTGTTATTTTCATTCTCTCGAGCTTTATCAGCTTTATCACACATTTCGTTGAAGATTATTGCATCCAAACTTCTTTGTTGACTTAATGTTGGCTTTAAGGTTTTATTTAACACCTTTTCACATTTAGCAAGTCTGAAATGGAAGAAAGTTTATACAGTGATGGATTTTTGTGTTATGATTTATGGAAGCAATTTCAGTGTGCTTTAAAAGATTTAACTCTTACATCTTGCATTCGCGATGCTTCTTCCGATGATGCCTTCGAGACTGGTGAGGTTTCGGTTCCTTTTCGTCACTAAATTCGCTCATTTTCGGTGATGATTTTCTTCGCTTGAGTAAAGAATCAGACTCTTCACTGCAAATAGATTTTTTCTATATTATCTGGGTGTCTTTTGAAAATACGAGTCAAGAATAAATAAATCAAAATTTTCCAGCTAATTGAGACTTTCAAAACTGAATAGATTTAAATTTTATATGTTCAAAACTAACGCATCCAAAGTGGACCAATATTCTAAATTTGTATTGTTACAAAGTTGTTTACACAAAATGAGATCACAGACTTAAAGATGTCGAAAAAAATCTATCAGAAACTGAATGACTTAAACAATAACTTTATTATTTTTTACACTTGTCAACTTAGATTATTTCCAGATAAGAGAAGTTTATAATTTAAATTAACTTTTGACTTCAGAAAATAGGGACATAAATTCTTTAAAACAAAATTAATATAGATACTTTATTGAATTCCTAAGAAAAGCATCAAACTGAAAGATTCATTTTTAACCGAGTAGTTGAGTGTAGAAAAATAATTATTTTTAACCATTTAATTACATTTACAATTAAATAGTTCAGAACTTTTAAGCAAAAGGGACACATTTTTAACCAAGTAATTAATGTTTAAGCCAAATAGTTGAATTTTCAAACCAAAAATACAAATCACCTATAAGAAAGATCATTTTTTTCCAAATAGTTGAATTAAAAAAATTATTTTGAAGCAAAAAGGCGAGTTTCTTGAAAGACAGTTGAATTTTCAAGAAAAAAGGTTCATTTGCAACCAAGGAAGATCAATTTTTAACCAAAAAGCATGACTTTTCCACCATAAAAGATGAATTTCGAATCGATACAGCCGTGTTTTCAAATACAAGAGATTAAACTTCAAACAAAAACAGTTGTATTTTCACCAAACTTGTTAAATTTTTAAGTCAAAAAGACAAGTTTGTTAGAAGACATTAGAATTAACAGACTGAAAAGTTGAGTTTTCAACAAATAGATTGTTTTTAACGAAGAAACATGAATTTTTAGCCAAATATTTAAATCTTCAAAAAATGTATTTTTAACCAAACATTTGCATTTGAAACCACATAGTAGGACTGAAATCAGAAAATATGAATTTTTATGCCAAAAAAACGCTTTTTTTAGCACACTGTTAATTTTTTAACTAAACAAATTTATTTTAAACGAAAAAATTACTTTTCTATCATAAAAAAGCAATTTTTAATCCAAAAGGGTGAGTTTTCTATCCAAATAGGTGAATTTTCAACCAAAAAAGATTAATTTTAACAGAAATAAATAAATTTGCAACCAAATAATCCGAGTTTTTAACTGAAAAGAATAAACTATTTACAAAAATGTTTTGATTTTTCTTTTGAGTTCTAGTATTTCAGTTTTGCACTTCAGTGAAAAAACTAGAAAAAGGAAAGTTTCTTGAAAACACGGAAATTATTTGATTTTAAACTTTTTTGAGTTAAAAATGTCCCAACTGTTAAGAGTTGCGATTTGAAAAAAAATCTTTGAATAACGATAAACGGAATTAAAAATTGTTTAATTTCAAAATTTTAAAAGTTTGATTGTGATTAAAATTGAAAGTAAGTATATCGAACTTCTGAGAAAAACGAAAAAAGGCAATTAGACGCTTTTAGTTTCAACTGAAAAACAATTTTCTTTTAACCAACAAAATGGATTTTTAACTAAAATTATGAATCTTCACCTAAAAAGTTGAATTTTTAGTTAAAAAAAAAACCAAAAAAAACAACGAATTTTCTACAAAACAGTTGGATTTTCAAATAAAATGATGAATCTTCAATCAATAATGTAATAGTCGATACTTCAAATAAAAAAATTGTAATTTTAAAATAAAAATATTTAAATTCAACCGAAAATACGAATTTTTCAGAAAATAGTTTAATTTTTAACCAAAAAATATTTTAGTTGAATTTTAATTTTTAACACAAAAATATTAATTGAAAAAAATGATTTTCCAACAAAATAGTTTAATTTTTAACCAAAAGGTATGTCTTTGTAACCAAATTGCTGACTTTTCTACCAGATAATCAAATGTTTCACTAAAAATATAATTGTCAGGAGAAAGTAACTGAAAAAGAATAAATAGAAAAATAAGTCAAAAAAATTACCTAACTTTTCCCGGATCAATTTCTTGTTTTCCCTAACCATTACTAATAATATTAAAAAATTAACTATTATGTTAAAAATTCGTCATTTCGCCTTGAAAATTCGAAAATTTAATTATATTTTTTTCTTTCTTTGCCAAAGAATTTTGTTTGATTAAAAATTTAATTACATAGTTTAACTCCTTTTTGAAAATTCATTTTTTTAGAATGAGATTCATACTTCTAGTTAAAAATTCATTTTTTTGGTTCAAAAATTAAACTTTTGTATTGAAAAAACGTTTCATTGTTGGTTGAAAATTAATTTTATCAATGAAAATTAAAATTCAACTGTCTTGTAAAAAAAATTGTCTTTTTGGCTTGGAAACTCAACATTTTCAATGACATTATTTTATTTAGTAACTGAAAAATCTTTCTTGGTTAGAATTTCGACTCTTGTTGAAAATTCGTCATTCTTATTTGAAAATCCATCGCTTTTGGTAGAAATTTTATTATTTGTTGTTAAAAATGCCACTTATTGTCGAAAATGACTGTGCTTTAGCTGAAGCTGCAACTAGTCTGTTAAACATTCGTCCTTTTATGTTCAATTCAACTCTTTTTATTTTTATATGAAAATCTTTTCTATGCTAAAATATAAATTATTAGATTTTTTTGAAAATCCATCTTATTTGCTCGAAATCCACCTGTTTTATCAAAAATTTAGCTATTGGCCTTGAAAATTCAACAATTTGATTGATTTTCTTTTCTATCTTGGCTAAAATATTTTGTTTGATTCGATTTAGTTTTGTTAATGAAAATTTGTATTTTTGAAAATTTTGAAAACTTAACAACTTGATTGAATTTTTTTCTTCTTGGACTAAAATTTTTTTTCTTAAAAAATGTAACTATTTTGCTGAACATTCATCTTTTTTGACAATTTTGTTAAAGTTAAAATAACTTGCTAAAAATTCATTTTTTAAGTTGAAAATTCATTTTAGTTAAAAAATAAATTTCTTTGGTTGATAATTTCACTATTTCATTGAAAACTCGTTTCGATATTGCTTGAAAAGGAATTTCTTTAAATGCAAATTAAACTATTTTTTTTTTAGTTGAAAGCTTAGTATTTTTAGTAGAAAATTAATGTATTTTGTTAAAAATTGATCTCTTTTGGTAGAAAATTAATTCTTTCAGTTGAAAATGCTACTTTTTAGTTAAAAATTAATGTTTTAGTTAAGGATTCAAGTCTTCTATTGAAAATTCTTTTCTTTTTGCTAAATTCAACTTTTTTATTTGAAATTAAAATCTTTCTCGCTCAAAACTTCAACTATTGCATTTATGGTTGAAAATTCATCTTTTAATGATAAAAATTAATTGTTTCGACCAAAAATTTAAATACTGGTTTGAAAAATCAACTATTTTGTAGATTTTTTTTTTCTTTTTAATTAAAACACTCTGAGCGTATAAAATCGAAAAGTTTTCGAAAGTGACTTTTTGTTTGTTTAATATGTATTTTAGGTTCTCATTAAGAATTTAATATTTTAGTACTATATTAAACTTAAATTTGTATAGTTTTTAGGTTGTTTTATTTAAATCACTTGACATTTACAATATTTGTACTGGATTTTCTACTAGTTAAACTTACTAGTTTTCTAGATTTTCCTGTTCTTAAAAATTCTTATCTTTTCGAGTGGTTACAAGGCAACGCTGGTAATAATGATAATTATATAAATAGAAATTTTAATACTTAATTTTGTTGTTTCATGAAAAGCAAACCAATCCTTGAAGATTTAGAGACTGTTATTAATTAACATTTAGAAAAGAAGTATCCTCTATGATCTAAAAAAGAATATTCAAAATGACTTGCAAAACTATATACTTCATACTTCACCTTAAATCAATGAAATTTTTCAAACTCACTTTCCCTCTATGATTCATAACGTATAGACGTTTAAAGCAACTATTAAATTTTCAATGCAAATTCGATTTTCGATAGTCATGAACAAACTCGGATTCCTTTTCATAGAATTCGAGATAATTTAAAAGAAAATGCCGCAATATGTGAATATTCACAAATTACAAACCGGGAGTGCGTTAAGGTTAAGAACTCATAGGCATTCATTGCATATTTTATTAAAATTTACATTTAAACTGAATTGTAAACAATGCGAGAAGAATAAGTGCCGGGTTTTTAGACCCTACAATTCAAAGCTGGTTACATCACTTGTTTAAAAAAAATACCCACCTGTTCTAAGCTCTCCGGGATTACTTTTTGTTAATTCGTTGTCGACAAAACAACTCTTCTCAAACTGCAACAATCAGCCCACTATTTTCGGAAGTTTGAGTATATTTAATTATATAAAACAATTGTTTTCACAGCAAACGCATAAACGCATGCCACGGTCCCGGAATCCGGGCGTCATTTTGATATATCTTTAATATCAACATTCTCACAGTTGGCAGACCTGATATTTCAGTTTTAAAGGTTGCTACTTCCGTCAAAGTTACAATTTGAAGATCACGTGATATTACATATTTCTCGTAAATTTGAATAATTATTTAGGGAAACCTACGAGTCATGACACAGAGTTCATTTTGAAAGCTGTGATTAGAAAAAAGGGCGCGAATTTCAAATTTAAATTTTGCTATCTAGTTACAAAAACAATGACAAGGCATTTCAAGATAGATATACATTTATTTCAATCATTCTCGAATAGATTTTTAAGGCTGCTTTTGAAGTAAAATTTCCGACTTCAACCATACACAAAATGTAAATATTTTAGTCGAAACAATTTTAAAGAAGTTTAAACTTCAGGGTACATTATTATTATTATATAACTTCAGGTAAATTATTTTTAGAGGTTCCGCAAGCCCCTTGAAGATTAACAAGTACTTCCCACAAAAAAGAGGTTTTGTACGTATTAACCTAAACCTGTAAACTCGCACTTGACCAAAAGAATAGTGTTATGTGAAAAACGGACAATATTAAACATCGATTTCGGGCAGTATTAATTTATTTAAACACATTATATTTGTTTAAACAATTTAAAAGTGGTAAATGTATATTATCTATACAATATACAGCCAAAAACATAATTGTATGTGTTTTATATTTTATTTCATTTTTCTAGTTATAGAAAAAAACTGCTTGAGTAAATAAAGATTGTATAAACAAATAAACTATACTATATTCATACTATACTAACTATACTAATTTAAAAAGAAAGTTAATATCTTTGGCTCAATTTTTGGGAATAAGGAATTGTTTAAATAATTTACATTTGTTGAAAGAGTTGAAAATTGTTTAAAAAGTCATGTTAAATATTTAAATTGTCTATTATTAATTATTTATATGAAAAATACGACGGAAATTGTTAAAAAAGTAACAATAATACGTAAAAATGTAGTTTTCTGATTTTTGGGTCATATTTGGGGCGCTGCGGGGAGGGTGGAGGTGGGTTGAAAATTCAAGTTATTAGTATGGTTTTATTTCGTAGACACTCCTCTTATATCCCTAAAAAACTTGGCACATTTCGATGAAACCCTGGAACATTAGTTCAATTTTTCGAAAATTTCTCAATTAATTACATAACTTAGTTGTAAGTGAAACCTTTAAAATTACAGTATAAGAATAATAACATTGGGAAAAGTGAGAAATCGATAAGAGAAATGTAATCAGAAAAGATTAGGCTTGTATCGATTCGAAATGTGATTTGTTGTCAAAATCGCAGTGCTCGAGAGTTTATTATTTTAACCTCAAATTTTTTATTCTGTATAATCGTTTCAAGAGAAAATTTAACAAAATTGTAAAGGATTTTCAAATTTTTCAAAAAAGAATCTGTGAGATTTGACGACCATTTTTATTTCAACTTTGAAAGATTTTTAGATAATTTTAGAATAATTTTAATATTTTTCATAAATATTTAGAAGTTTTGTAACAATTTTTGAAATAATTTGAAATTATTCCGAGAAGGTTAAAGCATAATGTAGAGCTTGATAATTTGTTAAGGGTTTTTAGGATTTTGAAAGGTTTAAAGATAATACAACAGTTTTCTTAAAATACCTCAGAAAGTTTGAGATAATTTTGTAAATAAAAAAAATAATTTTAAAAGAGTATTTAAAAAGATTCCAAAAGAAACACAGGTTTTGATAAATGAATAACAATTGCACAATTGTCAATTCTTTACGGCTTACAATAAAATTAATTTATCTTGTAATATAAAAAATTTATAGTTGAATAAAATTATAATCGTTCGAATTTTATTGTTTCTAAATTGAATATGATAGGATTTAAAAATTTAGAATCTTCGAATTGTACAACTTATAAAAGATTCAATTTTTTAATTTTACAACTTAACGGCATTCAATTTAAAAATGTTCATTTCAAATGTTTCAGAAGCTTCCATTTTATATGCGTAAATTATTGAGCGTTTTAATAAAAAAAATTTTAAACGTTAATTTTTCAAGTTAAAAATTCAAAACAGTTCTTCTTTGAGTGTTTTAATTTAAATCTCAGTTTTTATAACTCTCAATAAACACATTTTTAGATTCAAGAGTTCGAATGTTTCAATCACAATGACCGTAAAAAATTGTTACAAAGTTATGTTTGTTATATTTAATTTCATAACGATTTCAAAGGCTAAAACCCCTTGATTCGAGAGTAAATTACCCCTCATTATTCAATAAATCGACTTGAAACTAAACCCTAATCTATAGAATACAAATGAGGAATTACTTTTCGAACATTACTTCTATAAGTCTGTTTTCTAGGGCCTCGAAAAAAGCCCCATCAGTGAAAATTGGGTTTAGCTAATTATAACCCTTTTACGGTTAAAAAAATACAAATTGTTCATAATACATAACTTTTTACCTTCTAATAATAAATATATTGTTAAATACATTGTTTAAACAATTCGCTATTGTTTTTGGCCATTTTTTCTTCGAATAGAATTAGAAAGTCCCGGTTTTTCCTAATTTTTTCCACTATTTTCAACTTTTCAGTTAGAGGGTAGTAATAATTAATTTATTTTAACAAAAGTAACTGTTTAAATCGTTTATTATCGTTTATAATAATATTCTTCTAAACCTAACATAATGCTAGAAAATTTGAATTTTTTCGAAAATATTCCAGTTTTTGACCATTTTTCAATTTGAGTGAGTTAATAATTATTTCAAATTAACAAAAATAATTGATTGGGTTTTTCTACAATTTTTAAATTTTTTGTCCACTTTTCACTTAGTGAGATAACAAACATAATTGTTTAGACATTGTATTATTGTTTACAACTATCTTCTCTTTTAGATAATTGCTAGAAAATTGTGATTTTTCTGAAATTTGTAATACTTTACGTTGTTTTTTTTTGTCATGATCCTACTTTTTCGTGAATATATTTTTCTAATATAAAACAGACATTAAAAATATTCTTTAAATTTTCTATCTGGATCATATTAAATATAAATTTTTCTTGACGTAGTTACTAAAATCCTTTTTTTTAAATAACATTAATATTAATATTTATTGTTTGTTCATAACTATAAATTCAAAGAGAAACTGAAAATTTCAGAAGAACCCTTAAATTTATAACATTACTAATTTGTTTAAACCACTATTTTAAAATTTTCATTAATTATTACCTCGCTCTAAGTGAAAAGTGGACAAAAAGTTGAATATTTCAGGCAAAAACAGCCACTATCTAGCATTTTTTAAAGAAAATATTAAAAATCATAATATATTATTAAAACAATTATGTTTCTTGACAATTATGTCTCTTAAATTGAATTATTTATTGCCTCGCTCTAACTGAAAAGTTGAAACAAGTTATGAAAGTTCGCAAAAATGTGATATTCTAACGCTAGTAAAAGAGAAAATTGCTGTAAGCAATAATAAAATGATTTAAAAATGTATTTAAACATATAATTATCAATAGATTTATGGGCATGATATTTAAAAAATAAATTTTACTTCCTATTATATGGCTAACTGTAAAGGAAAGCGTTGAGTTTTAACTGGATTCGCCTAACATTGACGATTCTGAATAAAATTTATACAAAAGTCTTTTTATCTTGCTTGCAAAGCGTGTTTAAACTTCATGGGGCTTGGCGGTACCTCTAAATATATATTTTTTCTTCAAAACCCCATTTAATTTTGGTGGGTGTGATATGCTTACATTTCTTTTAAACATTTTGGACCACTCTAGTGTGTATTGAACACGCACACTAGCCTAAGGTAGACATATTTACTCAAGAAATTATTTAAAAACGTTTTTAATCGGACATGATTCAGAGATCTCATATTTCAGTTTTAGCTTGCTCATTGATTTTTTTTTTATTTTCTGAATATCCTGAAAATTCTGGTATTAAATTCTTGTGCTCGTAGAATTTTAAACAATTTTCTGTAACCTGCATACCGATTACTTTGATTTAAATATAATATTTATCCCAGCAGAAATTAGAAGCAAATAAATAAATTCATAAGTTAATTTTGAATTTTATGTCGCAATAAGATGTTCTTAAAAGACAAATCCATAAAAAAGATTCTTTGATTTAAATAAAAATATTCGTTGGCTCTCAGTCAAATAAAAGCTCTTTTGAGTCAAAGAAATTTCTTCTTGCTCCTGTTCTACAAAAGACCTGTACTTTCTGTTTTACTTAAACAAGCTTCTCCTCCAGAGCCATCTTCGTTATCCGATTTTTGATAAGATTCATCTTCTAAAAAAATACGATTTTTTTTACCAAAAGGTATTGATTTTCCAAATAGAAAGATGAATTTTGAAATAGTATTATAATATTAGACTTTTTAATTAAAAAGATTGCAATTTAACCAAAAATATGGTTTTCCTAACAAAAGATTCATTTTCAATCCAAAAGGATGAAAGATTTTTCTATCTAAAAAGACGATATCCATCAAAAAAATAAATCTCATTAATTCAATGAATTGAACTAAATTCCTTCAGTATTATTAATTGTTGATATTTTAATCATTTAAAACAAAATTAACAACATTCAAAATAATAAAGCAAGTAAAGCATTAAAAAAAGTACAAAAGTTGAAGATAAAATAAAAATATTTATTGAAAATGAAATTCTTATAGATGATACTCTAATCAAGGATAATTATTTTATCAATAATTACAAGTATGTTTAAAAGGTTTGTAAAATGTATGAAATCGCCATGATTTTTATTCTATTATAAACTTTAAATTTAAATTTAAATTAAATTAAATTATATTTAATTTTTTAGTTTCTTAATTTTATTTAAAAGTTTCTGTTTCAATTAAATTTTTTTTTAATTTACCTAACTGGCTTTCCGCGTTGGAGTCCCAGAAGCAATGTTGACCATAATCGGTGAGGAATAAATTATGCGAAAAGCACAATTACTTTTTTAATCCCAAAGCTTTCCAAACCTGGGATGTATTCTGAAATTTAACAAAATTTACTTAGTTGAAAAACTGGAATGTACAATTTTTTATGTCAATCTGTTTTAATAAATATCTTTTTTCCTAGTTTCTTACGCGTGTCCCAGTTGTCCAAAGTCATTATTGTCATCTCAAGTAATAAGGATTTTTTACCAGAAGCAACTGAAATAAATAAATTTGTAGTTATACATGCAAACGACTTCACGATACCTGGTTGTTCTTGTGGAATGATTACTTTGCTCGATTTCTGAGTCTTTCTTTTTCTTTAAATGACCTCGCGAGGAACAGGAATATTTTCTTCCTCAATTTCACCTGGTCTTTTTCTGGTGGAGAGTTCCTCTGTCCACGCAAATTCACAGTCCAAGTGATGTCTATTCGACAAAATTGCCTGAATATTAATTTATTTATTGATAATAATTTGATAAATTTATTTGAAATCGATAAACTCTCAATTCGTCCTAAGGAATTTGTTGGTTTGATAATATTCACTAGCGGAAATAAGGAAATACACATTTCGTAATTACAACTTTAAATTCTGTTTGACATATAAACGAGCGAATTAAATTGCTATTTTAAAGCATTAATGCCGAAATTATATATTTTTCCATATCATATAATTTCGAAAAAAACGACCCATAAAATAAGGAATTTCCATACCAAAAATAAGGATAGAAGAAGCTCTGTAACTTTTGTGATTTCAATTTACTACAATGTTATATTTATCGAAAGGTCCAAATTACTTACTGACCTTATCAATTATTGATCCAATAATAATTTGTAATGTACATTATAAGACTTTAATATCTAATGTCCCTCTGAATTCCTCTCTTCATGACTATCTTATGACTGCAGAAAATCTGTAAATTTAAACCAGTTAGCTTTCGATATAAAAAATTAAATTACTCAAATTAAAGGATGCAAAATATTTTGCAAGTGTATAGATAACGTTACAGAATTACATATATGAAATTTTATAATTTAGGGTGGCCGTTTTAATCGACGAACAAATTCATACAATTTAAATTACTGAAAGTAAACCGTTTTGAATTGTCTTAAAATATTCCAAGTTTTTTTTACAAATTTATAAATCTTTTGAAAATTTGGTAAATCTTCACTTAAAATTAATTAAAAATAAAAAATTATTTTCAAATTTCCTAAGAATCTTAATAAGAAAATGTATGCTTTTAAAACCTATCAAAATGCTTAAAAAATTTTAAATTTGTAGAAATCGTTTAAAGCTTTTAATTATTATTTAATCTTTTAAAAATCCTTAATTTCTCACGAAACTTATTCCAATTTTTTCTAAATTATTAAAGGTTCAATCGTTATTTATTCATCAAGACTTGAAGAAATTTTTTGAAGTTTTAAATTAAATTTTTTAAAGTTTTAAATTAATTTTTAGTCTTTTCAAAACTCCAAAATATCTCTTAAATTGACTGAAATTTATTCTTAATTAATAACTTTGCAATTGTTATTTATTCACTAATTCCTTGCTATTGTTTTGAAAATTTTAAAATTAATTTTTCAAAATAAAAGTATCCTTTAAAAATGTTCCTAGGTATCTTCCGAAAAATATTTGTATTATCTTAAACCCTTTCAAAAGTCTGAAAAAGCTTCAAAATTTGATTTCGATATCTTAAAAATTTTTTTAAATCATTTAAAGTTTTAAGTTTGAATTTTTTCAACACTTCTAAATATCCCTTTAACTGTCTCGAATTTTTTCTAAAAGAATAACTGTTCAACTGTTGCTTATACATAAAAATTCAACAATTTCACTTATAATTGAAAAAATGAACAATTAAAATTGTATAGTTTAAATTTAGCTCTCTGAAATTTTAATATTTGTATTTATTTAACTACTAAGGCTATCAAATTAAAATAGTTCATTCACTTTACAATATTTAAACTGTTCAATTTTGAACAGATTGAGAATCATTGAGTAAACATTTGATCAACTTAAAACCTTTTTTGTCAAAAAACTTAAGTTTCAAACGTTTTTAATTTTTAAAGTTGTCAACCCAGCATTTTTAAATTCTTGAAATTGGCAACGTACCGTTAAAAATAAATACCAAAATGAAAAATTTGGTTAGTAATCGATTTTAGAGTTACACATTGTGAGATTTTAAGTGAGTGAATAGATTTTCCTTATAAAAATGTGTAAAATTTCAAGTCATAGAATAAATTCACTATCATTCCACGGTATTAAAAAATCCCCGGTTTTCTGGTCAAGCAGCCACACAGATATTGAACTAGTCTATCATTTCTATTATTTCTACAAGATTTATAAATATGTAATCATTTTAAACTTTCCAATCTAAACTTTAAATTATTATTTTTTATTTTCTAATATTTTCCCCCTTTATGGAAAGGATATTTGGAAAAAAACATTTAAAAAATCCTCAATATATACGGTAATGATTTTTATTATTTAAACAATCTCTAGCCTTTCCAGCAAAGTACATTCATATGTCCTCGCACCAACATTTTTCTTTAATATACAATATCTACCTGTATTCGTCTCGAACCCCGCGTGAGTTTTGGTGTGTCAACAATAATAACACTATCCTACGCGAAGAATTATCGCAACGACAATAAAAACATTGAAAAAAGAAAAACTCGGAGAAGCTCCATTTATTGTTTATGGCCTCACAAAATATCAAATTATCTCGATATTTTAATTCCAATCACCAATAAAAAAATTTCTTTCCTTTTTTCTCTCCTGCATTCCAAATTACAAAATTCCTCAACGAAAAGCGGTATAAAATATTGCTTCTATAAATTTCGTGAATCGCCTTAAAACGACTCACATTCGTGCGAAAAATGTTAGGCGTTCGATTAATATTTATTTACACGTAGTACGATATTGCATTGCAATTTCTAGAATCTACGCTATTAAACTCTACGTAGACGGTTTTTCATTCGGACTCATGTAACCATTTAATTCGATGAGACTGTGTGTTAAGTACCGTTTCAGAAAAAAAAGTTGTATCAAATTTCAAGTTTTGCTTCCGATATCATTCTATTTTTTACAAAAAAATGTTCTTTTTGTAAAATTAGCAAAGTATACAATTCGTAGCTCTCAGAGTTCGTCTGGAATGTTTTGACAATAACTGTTTCAACTTTTAAGTAAAGACGGCGGTAGCAAAAACAAAAAAAACGGTTAAAAAACTTTGTGGAACAGTGAAAAGTTTCTAAAATAAAAAAAAAGTTAGTCGATTGAGGGCGGTCCTTCCGATCTACCTCAAAAGTGTAGAAGCTGAACGACCATGGTTTACAATTAATTAATATATCAATATAACACTACTAAACTGTAAACATTAATATAATAATAATTAATAATTAATATAATAATAAGACTACTAATTTGTAAATATTACTATTAAATATAATCAAAAAATATCTATCGTTATTTTCTCTGATAATGTTTTGAATTCCTTGTTCACGATTGTAACGAGTGGTGGTTGATAATACTAAGTAATGATATAATATCGACGGATACCGTTCAATCTCCAAATCCTGACCTACTACTCGAATGTCATTTCCTCTCGATACAGATATATAAAGATGGTCGCTCGTATTTTTATCAAACAGAAAATAACTGGCGGCATTAGAAACGTTAATGTGATCGGTGGTTCGACCTTCTCTCTCTCTCTCTTTTGAGTGGATACTCGGGGCTTTTGAAAAATAAGTCGCTTTTAAAAAATAACACGGCGTATGCAAAACCACTACGCCTTTATCTGTCATTCACTCTCTATTTTCACTCGCACATTCTTTCCACTTTTGCATTCTCACACGCAAACACGCACTCTCTTTCTCTTTCTTTCTTCTTTCTTTCTTCGTATCGTACATAAGTATCTAGTACTATATGTATATCAATAAAGGCCACGAGTGTGATCAATATAAAATCACTAATTAGTAAATCGTACTCCGAACGTGCTAGAAATGTAAATAGAACCACGAGAAGAGCTTTTCTCGTTTCAATATAATGTTCTCTATAAATCCCCTCTTTTGATATTCGATATCACTTACGTGTAGCAATCGGTTTCGAAAAATCCTCCCCGATTGCATCTAAATATGTACTTTTCTACGTACATATACATATACATATACAAATACATATATTATATATTTATATATACATATACATATACGCACATATTTATATAGAAAAGCGACTGTTTAAATTTATCTCGTTAAAAATAGAAGTCTCAAAAAACAAAACCAAAAAAGAAAGCAATAGGCCGTGGAAATTGCTCGACAGAATCAAGGAAAAGTTCGCAATTGACAGAGTAATTGTTCGAGAATACTGGCGCACCTTCGAGAACTCAATCAGTAAGAATGAGAATAAAAATGCAGGGCGAAATTGATCGTGGCCCCACTCTGCACAATCGAAGAACAGCGATTGTAGCGTAAATCCTCGATGGATGAGGACGAGAGTGCATTTTTTCAAGGATATCTTCTCGTTCCTGGATAAATGCGGAAGACAATAAAAAAAAAAATTATAAAAAAAAGCGAACCACGTCAAGTGTGTTTTAAGCCATAAATGCGGTCGCAAAGTCAAAACAATACATGCAGACGATAGGTATTTGCCGATCCTCCCTAATTAATGTTCTTGTATGTCTATCTTTAAACATTTCTGCTCTTCTCTATTTGCTGCATGCACGAATTGCCCTCGAGGATGGTAAACAAGATAAAGTAGGTTAGCGGTTGGATAAGGATCAAATGTAAATTTACATGTTCTCGAACTGATCGACACGACGCTTGGTATTTCCCTTGCGAATCTCACGCAGCGTCTTGTACTTGTCACGACCCTGGCGAACGTTTTCTCTGTGGATTTTGTCCATCACTGTCTCTTTTGTCTCGTCTCGCGACTGCGCCAGATCTTGTTTCAGTGCCTGGAAAAGAGAAAAACAAATGTTTAAAATAGACGATTACAAAGAATTTGAAAATATTATCTCTCTCTCCCTCTCTTGATAAATAATTAATATCGTAGAATCCTTCAACTAATTGGCTGAAAATTCATATATTAAGAAATGAAAGTTAAAAAAATAAGCTTTTTGGTTAAATATTAAACTCTTTCAGGGTGTCTACTTAAATCTTGAAAACAAATTTCCTGAAAATTCCAGGGTTTTTTTTAGGTATATCAAGATTTTTCCAGATATAATTGTTCACAGTTATTCAAACATATCGAATTTTTCAAAGCAATAGACTTGGAGAATATGTATACTGTTTCGTGAGTTTATTATAAATAATGGCTTTTTCAGTTTCTAGGGATTTAATTAATATGTTTAATTTAGAAAGTGTTGACAAATTATATTACAAGATATTCTGAAATATATTAGCATCATCTATTAGTTAAATAACTGAATAATACTACCAACAATGGTCAACCAAAGATAAAACAGTTAAATTTTGAGTTAAAAAATTAATTTTAAACAAAACAAAAACGAAATTTTAACAAAATAGTGAAATGCAGGTAATGTTACAAAAAAAGAATCATCGTTATTCATATTTATCAGGCAAATCAATCAAAAAAGTAATCACGCTTTCGAAAAAATTCCCTAACTTTAAAAGTAATTTCCTGACATTCCCAGGTTTTTCCGGGTATATAAAAATTCCTGACAATTCCATATTTATTATGTAGCGTAGACACGCCCTGTCTACTTGAAAATTCGTTTTCTTTAAAGATTCATCAATTTAGTTGAAAATTCATCTCTTTGGTTGAAATATTAACTATTATACTAAAAACTCGTTTTTGTTTTGTTTTGTTTTGTTATTTGTGACTTATTTTGTTCGTTGGAAATGTAACTATTCAATTTTTAGTTTAAAATTCATGTATTTTTCTGAAAATTCGTCTTTTTTGGTAGAAAATTGTTCTTCTTTGTTGAAAGTTTACCCGTTTTTATTAAAAAAAAAGCAACTGCTTGATTAAAAATTAGTCCGTTCTGGTCGAAGGTTTAGCTGAAGACTCATTATTTTTGTTGAAATTCGAATATTTGCACGTAAATTAACTTATTTATTGAAAATTGAGTTGTATTCTAGAAAATTCGTCTTTTAGGTTGAAATTTTAACAATTTAGTAGTAAATTTAAGTATTTGGTTAAAAACTAACTTTGTTGTTGAAAATTCATATTTTTTGTTGAAAATTTAACTAAGTTCTGGCCTCGTTATACAACTAGAGTCAATGAAATTATATGATACGGTTAAGTATAATAAATGGAATAAAACAATATTTCCAATTAAAAAAATTTTAATTTCAAATTTATTTACCTCAAGCAAAAAGGTTTACTTTTCTACCTCAAAAAAACAAACATTACTTTTCTATCACAAAAGATGAATTTTAATAAAAAATGACGAATGTTAAACAAAACAATTGGATTTTTAATCAAATATTTCAATTTTCAGCGAAGAAAAAAATGAATTTCCAACAAAATAGCTTTGTTTTTAACTAAATTAAGGAAAGAATGGTCTTCAACCAAAAGAGTTGCATTTTTACCCAAAATATTTAATTAAAAAAAACACAGTTGCACTTTTTGCAAAAAAGATTATTTTTCAAATCCAATATTAACGAATTTTGTGTAAAAATAGTCAAGCAAATAGTTCAATTTTTTAAAAGACGAATTTTTTATAGGACAGTTAAGTTTTCAACAAAATAATTTAATTTTTGTCTACATTGCCCACAAAGACGAATTCTGAACAAGCAATATAATTATTGATATTTCAATCAAAAAAGATTAAATTTTTACTGAATAGACGAAATGTACAATTTTCACCCAAAATTAATTTTCTACCTTTTCAATTGAACAATTTAAAACTAAATGGCGTTAAATTATAAAATAAATATTTTTTACCTTTTTATAAATTGTAATTTATAATTGTAGAGTTCAAAATTTAAATTATTTTTGACTTTTTTTCAAAATTTCTTAATATTTTTTGAAATTAATCGAATTTTTCCTAAAACTTTTAATAAATCCTGTAAAACTACAAAATTGCCTAAAAAACTGTATTATTTTTTTACAGTAATAAAGGTCGTCTCAATTTTTTTCATTAATTTTTTCACTATAAAGAATCTTTTTCAACTTTTTTCCAGATCTTCTTAATAAATTTTTAAAAAATTCTTTATTTTCTTTTGAAATCACTAAAAACGGGTGGCCCCTAAAACTTCATTTTCAAAATTACTTAATTTTTTCCTGACCAATTTTTAATTTTCTCTGACCGTTAATTTTCAAAGACCAGAATCTCAATCGTGTAAAAATTTTAACATAAAATCTTTTATAAATGGAATACAAGTTTTAAATGATTTTTTTTTACTTTATTATGTTTCACAGTTATTAAAAGTTTCTATTATACGAATTCCTTGACTTTCGTAAGAGTTTTTTTTAATCCCTGACCTTTCGCTGACTTCCAGATTTTTCATGTCCTACTACGGCAAGCCTGGTATTAGGAAGGTAAGAAAACAACAATGTCACTCTAACTCTATAGGACAATTTTTAAAATAAATTGTCCTATAGAGTTGGAGTAACTGTTGCTTCTTAACTTTCTAAAATAAATAACAAATATTCCCATTTTAATAGAGAACAGATAAAAGGTTACCTTTAGTTGATCGTGGAGACGTTCATTCCTTTCTGCTAAAGTGCGTCGTTCCTCCACGGGATCCACTATCGACTCGTCGGTCACGAGTTCCTTTGTGACATCTCTGTGTTCTCCATCATCTTCACCTTCCTCCTCACCTTCCTCTTCATTCTCCTCAACGTGATGATGTTGAGGTGTCGTCGCGTTTGCTTGGAATGCCCTGTCGGCTTCTTCCTGTCTCAATCTGAAATTTATTAAGATTATTAAAATAAACAGAGCGTCTAGCGATGGTTAGGAACAAAAAAATTCAAGATCTTTTCCCGGTTTTCTGCGTCAATCAATCAAGTTTTCTAGATTCCGTTTTATGTGAATCAAATAATGCAATAACAATTTGCATTTATGTAACGCTGCATTTTATTGTATAATTCAGAAATATAAATTATTAAGAAATTATAGATTTTTTTAGAAATATTAAAAATTCTACGTTAAAGCTTATTTAGATTCCGATAATATTTTTGAAATTGTCACTAACCGCAACTGATCATGTCGAACTTCAAAATAAAATTTTTATCTCCCTAACAAATTTTAGGTAATTAATTTTGGAATCATTTTGAAATATTTAATATCCTCAAAATCTATTGAAAACTTTGAAATCTTCGTGAAATCGTTTGAAATCATAAAAAAAATCATTTGGAAACGTTTAAAATGATTTGAAATTTTTCAAATCGTTCGAAATCTTTGAAACCTAACGTACAACGACTTCGAGAAATTTTTTACATGTTAGTACAATTTTTGTGAGATCTTTAAAAATCTGTGTGAAACCTTCAAAAATCTTTGTGAAATCTTCAAAAATATTTTGAAACCTTTTGAAATCATTTGAGTCTTTAAAACGGAACCAGAACGTCTTTACCATATCTTTTATACCTTTGTGAAATCTTTAGAATCCTTGAAACCTTTTTAAATCATTTGAAACCGTTTGAAATATTTGTGTTGTCTTTAAAACCATTTTAATTCTGCCGGAAATATCTCTGAAATCATTTGAAATCTGATATAAAACGCCTTCGTAAAGTCTTTTATATTTTTGAAATCTAATATACAACCCCTTCTAGAAATATTTATAATCTTAGTGTAACCTTTGATCTTTCTAAAACGTTTGTGAAATTTTTTGAAACCATTTGAAATCCTTGATATCTCTGTGAGATCTTTGAAATCTTCTAAATATCTTTCGTCATATTTGAAATCTTTTGAAAACATTGTGAAGTCTTTAGAAAAAGTTTGAAATCTTTGAAATTTTCAAAAATCATTGAAATCTATATAAAGTATTTTTTTTAAATCGTTTAAAATCTACACATCTAGTGTACACTCAAAAGTGGAATGACCAAACCTTCAAAAATTCTGATCCTGAAACTGGATTAACATCGACATTTTCGATTAATAATTTTTATAATTTGTAAGCTGAGTATCAGGAAAA
The DNA here is from genome assembly GCA_010014905.2 of Druon quercuslanigerum. Classification (NCBI taxonomy): domain Eukaryota; kingdom Metazoa; phylum Arthropoda; class Insecta; order Hymenoptera; family Cynipidae; genus Druon; species Druon quercuslanigerum. Next base: position 50,117 of record JAAAKG020206794.1, on the reverse strand, counting down.
TGTATACTTTACGTTCTTTACCACATTTTAAATATGAAAATACCACAAGATTGTAACAAATAAGAAAAGACTAAAAGCATGAAACTACCTTTCGGATTTTAATATTATAAATGTTTCGTAAGCAAAGAAACGAAAAAATTCTATTCAAAATACTGATGGAAAATTCAAGGACACTTTCAAGGTTTTCAAGGTTTTAATATATTTTGTAAGGTTTAATAAATTATTATCAAAACCCTTTGTTCGGCAATGCCAGCGGCTTATTTTCATTCTGTATTTCCTTGATTTTCGAAGACAATTTACAGTCGTTACACTGAAAAATCCGAAATAAATCCCAAGAATATCCGAATTATCCACCACCAAAGTGCGAAGGGTGGCCACTATTTTTTAAATTTTCGTCTCCCGACTTTCTCCCGGTTCTCCCGGTGCATATTCGTGATTTCTCCCGGTTTATAAAAAATTAACTCTCTATGCATAACCCACAGTTTTTTCACATATATTATCGATTGCGCAAGTCGATAAATATCAGCATACCGTTTTGTTAGAAATTAATTTAATTCAAATCATATAATAAGAAGGATAATGAAACTGTTGTGTCTAATCAAGGAAAATACAGAGATCTTTACCCTCTCTTAATTTCTATTTACTAACATGAAAATATGCAAATTTAAAATTTTATTATTAAACTAATTTTCTTAATATAAGGTTTTAAATATTTCAGAAACAATAATTAGTAACTAAAATTTTCAAATTGCAAGAGTCTGAAATTAAAAAAATATATAAACGATTTTGGATCATTTAATTAGAAAAAGGAATTGAATTATATAATTTCTAATTCGAAGCACTAAAAATTAAACAATTTTAATTTCATTTCGAGAATTACGAAACTAGCATGATCTTAGATTAAAATTTTTAAAATATGAGAATGTCAAAACGTTAAAAATTGAATATTTAAGATTCAAAATGTTGGAAACTGGACCATTTAAAATTCAGAGGAATTGACATTGTATTCCTTATAATTAAAATCGTTCAAAATAAATAATTAATTATTGAAAACTTTTTAATTTGAATTCAAAGTGATTAAAATTTGACAATTTAGTATTGAAAACTAAACTGAATATTTCAAATGCCAAGCTTCTGAATTTCTAGAATTTTAAATTGCCATTACATAAAAAAATTACAAGTTATTATTAAAACTGATTAAGCAACTTTAACCAATTAAATTTTAATTGAAAATTAAAACTTATGAAAGGAAAAAATAAAAAATGTAGCGTTGTTTCTGAAAATTTGTACATCTGAAATTGTAACCATTTAAAATTACCAAAACTTTCCTTTTACTGAAGTGTATCCATTTTAGTTAATTTAATTTAATTTAATTTAATTTAATTGGAGAATTTTAAGATCTTAGATAGAAAATTAAAAATTAAGATAAGGAATACAAAACAATATTGCTATGACACGATTTAATTTTTTGAAATTGTTCAATTTCATGCTTTTCAATCCGAAATTGCTTTATATTTTCATCCAAAATTATTAAATTTAATACTGACTATCAAGACCTTTATTATAAAATTTGGTCCTAATGAAATGGTCCTAAAATGTTGATTATTTAAATTTGAAACATCAATATATTGACATTCAAAATTCGAAAGCTCTAAAAATTATTTAAAAAATTAATTTAAGAAAAAACTTTAGTTTCAAGGCCTGAAAGATTGAACTTTTTTAGAATTGCACATTCAAAATATAATTGTAAATTAAAATCATAGACATTTTTAAAATGATAAATATATTATTAATAAGTATCATATCATGACATTTAAAAGGACTGGATAGTTCTTTTTACTTAGAGATGCAATTTTGTAAAATCAAAAGACACAGTCATTTTCAACACTCCACATTGCAGAATTTTAAATAAGGCGAGAAATATTGTTGAAAGTTTCAAGAATGACAAAATACGCGAATTATGAAATACGGGAAATCTCCCGGTGTAATATTTCTCTCCCGGCTTTATTCAGATTTTCTGCCGGTGCAAGTTTCTCCCGGTTCTCCCGATACTCCCGGGTTAGTGGCCACCCTTGGAGTGGTTTTTGAATTTACTATAAAAATTACAAAAACTCATTTGATTTTTAGAATCTGGACTTACCTAGCGGATTCGACTTCTTCCTGTAACCTTCTAGCCTCCGCGTCCTTAGCTTCCACCTCGGATTGGATGCGTTGAACTTCATCTTGCTTAGCCCTAATCTCTTGTTCAAGTTTAGCTCGCTCAACAGCTTCCATCTCATGAGAACGCTCTAATTTCTCCATCATGACTGTCAATTCCTGTCAAACGAGAGAAAAATTTATTTGAAATTTTCACTTTATAAAAAGGTAAATATAGCTAAATCAAATCTAAAAACTGAATTTACCTTCTGACGATCTTCCAGTTCCTCTTTAGCAGCCTGCAACTGTCTCAGTTGTTCTTCCAAGCGACGAATCATCTCCTGCGCTTCGCTCAATTCCGCCTGTCGCCTCTGAATCTCTTCTGCCATGTTCCTCAGCCTCTCCTCATATTCCTGCTGCTTCTTCTCAGCACGTTCCCTCGCTGCAATCTCCAACTGAAGCTTCTCTCTCTGCCTTTCTCTCGCAAGCTTCTCCTCCTTTGCTTGAGCCTTAAAAAATTCTAATTGTTATTTCCTGTGCTTTGTTCTTCGTAAGAAAACTTAATACTTGTTATTTAAGGCCTTCAGACATTACAGGTTTTATCATGGCGCTCAAAAGTAGCAAATATAACATTCATCATCAGGCAGAACAATTAGAAATTAAATACCTATCAAACATGAAAATAAAATTTTATGAAAGCTAATACAGAAGGCGGCGACTCTACTTTTGGAAAAATTGCAGGTCTACTTTTTTAAAAATCCTGTCAATTCTACTCAATTTCAAGACATTCTACTGGTCTCAGACTAACTTACCAAAAATGTATTGTACAATTATTAATCAATGCCAATGCAAAGGAACTTTCCATCATTACTAAATTCTAAACAATTCTCATTAATATTATAATACTTTTTATTTTATTTTAATTGTTGATCTTAGGTTTATTGGCCAGGAAATATTTAATTATTAATTTTAGATGTTAATTTTGTTTGTCTACTGGTCTGTATCAATATTATTAAAATATGGATAAATCTTTCCTGGGTTCACATCCCAGCGGAGATAGAGACATTTTTTTCACAATCTTAAGATTTATCAAGTTTTTTTTAATTCCGCATTAATAATCATACCATTTTTCCGCGGGACATCACTCCTGTAATCTGGTATAACTCTCTTTATTCAAGATTTCAAAAATTTCAAAGGTTCCCAAAGAAATGTGTAGGTTATCCAAAGATATGAAGAGATTTCTACAAAACTTTGGAAAATACATTAAACAAAATTTCAAGGGGTTCCTTGATACGATTATCAACGGAAAGATTTCAAGAGACTTACGAAATCTCCAGAGATTCTTAGTGATTTCACAGTTTTTAAGAGATTTTAAGGTATGTATAAAATTTCACCAAACCTAAAGGATTCTATTGAATGTCCAAAGGTTTCAATGGATTTCAAATAATTTCTACTCACTTTAATAAATGTTTACAATTTTTGAAAAGAAATATTTCAAGGGATTCTAAGGGATTCCAATGGATTTCTAGAGATATATTAAGAAATATTTTATATTATTACACATATACGAATTAATAACTATAGTCAAGGAGCCAACCATTCTTGAAATTACAGCATTTATAAAATCTCGTGGTATCCCTTGAAATCCTTTGAAGTCCCGTGAAGTCTTTTCAACATTTTGTAACTCCCTTACATTTTTGATATAAACTAAACGGCAAAATTTCTTTTAGGTTCCTTTCTAAAATGACAGTTAACAGGTTTAGACTGTGGACTCTTTAATTAACCTCCCTGGAAATCCATTGAGATCCCTTAAAAACTTTGGAAATGCTTAAAAATTCTTTAAAATTCCGTGAAATTCTTTGAAATCCTCAAAATCCCATACAAATTCTCTAAAATCGGGTAAAATCTTTGAAATCCCGCCAATACTTCGAAATATTAGGAGAAACCTTGAAATTTTTTCAATCGCTTCAAAGTCATTGATATGCTTTCAAATCCGTGGGAATCTTACCGAATCTCTTCAAATTCCTTCAAATATATTAAGATCTTTTAAAACCATTAACATACCTTAAAATGCATTAAAATCTTTTATACTATTCGGAAATCTTATGAAATTCTGTTAAACCACTTGAAACTTTACGAAATCCTTTGAAATGCCGTGAAATCATGGATACCCATTTAAACATTCACAATTAATTAAAATTCCTCAAAATCTCTTGAAACCTTTTCAAGCTTATAAAAACCCTTTCAAATTCCTTTAAACCTTTGCAAAACCTTCAAATTGGTTAAAATCCTTAAAATTATGTGAAATACTTCCCAATATTACAAGATCCCTTAAAATGTTTGAAATTGCTTTAAAATTCATTGAAGTATTTAAAATTTGTGCGGATCATTCTTATTTTCTTGAAATCCCTTAAAATATATCAAAATCCATTACAATTTTTTAAAAGCAATTAAAATTCCTCGAAATTAATTAAAATCCCATTAATGTTCTTTTTACATCTTTTACGAAATCCTTCAAATCCGTGTATACATTTTAGGATGTTTCTGAAGCTCTTAAAATTCTTTAAAATCCCGTGAAATCATCGACACACCTTTAAACTTCTTGAAATCCGTTAAAATTTTTTGAAATCATTCGAAATCCCGTGAAATCTTTTGAAGCTTATAAAATCTCTTCAAATGTTCCAAATCTTATTAAATTTTACTGAAATACTTCACAATTTTTCAAATTGGTTAAAATCCTTGAAATTATGTGAAATATTTCGAAACATTACCAGATCCTTTGAAATCTTAGAAATCGCTTAAAAATTCTTTGATATATTTAAAATTGGTGGGAATCTTTCAGAATCTTTATAAAATCCTTTCAAATCTCGTGTAATCAGAGAAAACCACTTAAATTTTGTTTAAAACACTTGATTTTTTTTTATTTCGGTGTAATCTTGTAACATCTTATAAAATGCCTTCAAATCCCTTTAAATCTTCGAAATCATCATGCTGGTAATTTCCAGACAAAGTCGGAGATTTTGCCGAAACATAAACAGATGCGAAATAATTGATACATTCTTGATATTTTGAGTAAAAAATATAGAATATATTTTGAATAAAAAACCTTATGAATCCTTAACATAAGCGGCTCTACTATTTTAAAACAGACATTGACTAATATAACTATCAAAACACGTAATTTGTATTTTAGTACAATCGATAGAAAAAATCCCGGACACTGAACCAAATTTCGGGTTTTTCCATAGATGAAGAAAATTCCCGGATTTATAATTCTATAAAGATTAAAATTTCATTACCTTCATCTGTTGGACGTCGATTGTGTCAGGTTTGCGTCTTCGCATATACAATTCGTGATTTCCCATGCAGAGAGCCAGGATCCTCTTGTTGATCTTGACTCTGGGTGCGAAGAAAACAAAGTCTGGCGCTTTCTTGTCAATCGGTTTGATTATGAACTTCCTGTCATTGAAGGAAATGTTCCTAATCTCGGACCAGGGGAAACCGATTTTCGGGGTGAGTTTGTCGTCCTTTTCGTAGATGTTCAAGCCAAGAGCGTCGACTCCCAACCAAAGTTCGGTTCCCTTTTTGTTGCGGATCTCAAAGTAGTTCACTCCGTACATTTCCAAATCCTAAGATAATATCCGAATTTACTGGTATTTCTCTAATTGAAAGAAGTAGAATTGAAATCTAAAAAATCTGAGTTAAACGAAATACTTACTTGAGCAATTTTCAAATATTCCATCATCGCATCCTCGCGAATCATACCACGATGTTCCTGCCACCAATTAGTAATCGAGGTTTCCCATTCCTCTTTGCTCATCTTATGTTGGTCCATGACACGCTGCGGAAGCAGACGGTCGTTCGCCAGGAACCCGGCAGTGTGGATTCCCTTATTGTAGTCATTGTATCTGGCTTGCACTGCATACGAGGCAAGAAGCACGGAAGTCTCAGGTGGACAATAAATCTCATCTGTGAGTATGGCATTTTTCACCTGGAAAATGCAACATTAGTTTCTACTCATATTTCTTGACTGCTGCCTCCCCTTATTTGATTAGAAATTCCTTATTCCAGAGTGACCATAATTTCCCTTATTAATTTTTCATTTTTTCTGACCATTAATATTTAAAGAACAAAATTCTAATCTTGAAACATTTTTAAAATAGGATCTTTTATAAGTTGGATCAGACAATTTTAAATTTAAATGTGTGACTACAGTTCTTTTAAATTTAAAAGTATTCAATAAAATTTATATGAATATTAAATTCAAATTAATTTTAAAAAATTTAATCAGAAAAGTTTCATTAATTTTAGTAAAATGGTAGTGTATGGGAAATAAGAATGTAATGGAATTTATAAAATTTCATAGTAAATTGTGAAAAAAAAATGTGAGTGAATTAAAAACAATTATTAAAAATTTAAACAATTAATTGAATTCAGTATGTTTGAAATAAGTTTAGAAGAATTGAAGGGAATTAAAAAAAATATGATGAAATTAATAAAAATTTATATTGAGATTAAAATACTTGTGCATAAATTAAACAAAAACTAAATGAATTCAAATGAGTTGCAAAAAATATTTAAAAACCTTTTAAACTCTTCTTTGAAATCCATTAAAATATTATAAAATACCATGAAATTCTAACAAATCTTATGGTATTTCTCGGAATTCTTAAAAGTTTATTATCACACATTGAAAGCTTTCAAAATCCTTTATAATAATTGAAATCCTCGGTAATCTCATAAAATTCAATGAAATAGTATAAAATATTTTTCAAAGTTTTGTAAAAAAGTTCTGTAAAATCATTTCTTTTGAAAATGTCACGCAATCATTTAAAATGACCTAACATGTTTTGAATTCTTTGAAATCCCTTGAAATGATTAAAATTAACAAAAAAATTCCTCGAAATGATTAACAAAAAATAAATGCCTTGTCACTTTTTTAACCTCTTGAAAATTTCTTTGAATTTTTTTACATATTCGAAAATATTTAACATTCATTGAATTGCCATTCCGCATTCGTTAACATTTTTTCGAATGAGCATTATGAGTGATAAATTTGAATAGGACAATGCAGATTAAACAAAAATTAAAGTAATTCAAATTAAATAATATTGTAATATATTAGAATTAATTCAAACATTTATTTCTAAATTCATTAATTATGAAGTTGTGGTTCTGTTCTTATAATAATTTCAATACATTAACCTGTGCAGAAATTATCAGATTTACACTGAAAGCTTCAGTGACATTAACTTTATTCAGTGCACATGATAATGGCTGCAGTCATCTTAATTTAAAAAAATATATAAAAAATAATTAAAGAAAAACAGAGCAATTTTCATATGTTTATCAGATCGTATGATTCATATTCCAAAAATTTTAAAAATCCAGAACCTTAAAGAATTATGTTTATCAATGTTGAAAATATTAAGAAAAAAAAACTATTTCTACCTGAAGATAGAAGAGGCGCAGAGTGATGTCCTGGATGAGTTCCTCTGAAACATCCTCGGGATAGAACTTGGCACGAAATTTGAATTGAAGTGGGTTCTCCTTTTTTACCTCTTGATTGAGCACCTAAAAAACGAAAACAAACATTAATCCTCGTGGCACTTCGCCATTCCTGCTTTTTTCCCTATAAATCGGATAAATACGTGACTGAAATTAAGATGTGTATACAGTTTTATGTGTTTCACGCTGTGTGGAATAACATTTAAACATAACATTTCAGCATGCGAAAAACCACAAAACTTTTCAACATCAAGCGCTCCTAATGATCAAATAAAACCATTAAAAATCCTTTAAATTGAAACTAGATTTCAAATTAAAATCATTCTCACGTTTGCTTGCTTTCTTCTTCGCGGTACAGAAAGGCAAAAATAATTTTCATGCCAGTGTCGTAAACTTCGGAAATAGAAGTGCATGAAAACTAAAATAGTCATCAAAACATTTTCAGACAAAACAAATAAACTTCACGTCTACTTTCTTTCGTAAATCCTTCCGTAGATGTATATTATTGTTCCTCTTTTTTATCAACCCACAAACACAATTTCTCAAAAGAAAAATGACAAGTTAATTCAAATATTTACTTGTATGTTTTGTGTAAACAACATTTCTTTCCATCTAAAAGTTATATTTACGGAAACAATTAAAGCCTCTTTATAATACAGACACATGATACGATTAATGATTGCTAAACTCTTTTTTTTTACGCAGAAATTAGATAGAAACATTTTAATTAAACAGATTAAGTCTCGTCAGACAAAAATATTATCGAGTTTTCATAAAAAATTCAAAAAGAAGCTGGCTCGCTTGACAAAAACTGCCACCTGCTTGACTTCTCGAGCCTCGCCTTGACTTGTCGTTGTAGTTCAATGCTAGTGGCATGATTTTTCATAATTATTAATAAGCCGTATTTAGTTGCGTAACGTGATTGACAATAATAACCTGATGCAAGGAAGATATTGTGAAAAATAGCATGCGTTATGAGAAAAAAAAGCATTCATATACGAGACTGACCAGATTTTTTAGTTGCCGACAGTTTCCTGCTTACTTAAAGAGAAACAGGTCAGAAAAATTGCATTCAATAATGTTAATAAAGTCAGCACTTTTCGACATATACTAATATAAACTAGATACTTTAATTGAATTTTGTACTCTATTTTCATTCTATTCAGAAAAGTCATTCTAGCATCTATCATAAAATTCTCGAAATTACCTAATAATGAGACTTACATAAGACAATCATTATTTGAGGTACTTTTAAGTTTTTAGTTGTCTATTTGTTACAAAATAATCACAGGAAACTTGTAAAAAAAAATTTCAGAATAGGCAATTTTGTCTTATCACTAAATGCAGTAAAATAAACTGGTCTAATCTTTTCTACTAATTCTGACCGTGTATTTTTTCTAACTTTTTTTGTGAAACAAACACTGATTAATCTTTTTGCTCTTACACTTATGACTTTTCGATGCTTGAATGGAACCACCTGCAATTATTTTACATCAGCGTTTTGATTATTCAAGTAGAAAAAATAGACATCCGAAAATATTGAAAATGATTCAGAAAGATCTACTGAAGAATGAGAATTTCGTATTCGAATTGTTGTTTTTTTTTTATTTTCTCATAAATTACCAAGTTGGCAACTCGAAGTTTCATTTATTACTAATTAATAAGCTTACCCTAGATAGGAATGAAAGTCCACCCTTCCAGTTGTTAGTATTGTGAAGTGCATGCGTTTCAAAGGAAAATACGATAGTTAAGATATGCGGAAAAAATTATTCAGAATTGTTTTTAATTGCTGCACGTTTATCTTCAAGAACATTACTCGGAAGATTCAGAAAATTTAAAAAATATTTATCAGGGGAAAAATTATATCAGGAAAAAATTAACAAGATGAATTTTTTATCAGACAAGATGAATCATTCACGTAATTTTGATTTGGCTTCCGCTTCCCAAAAATCAATTAATTTTCAGTCAAGATAAACGTACAGGGAACGAACTTAGAACTATATTTATAATTTTTATATATAGTGACTCATAAACAATAATCAAGCTAGGCTTGGAAAATATCATTTGAGCAAAACTGGTAAAACCATTTGAAGTTATCATTTTACATGAACTTGTTATCTGACCTAGTATTCGGTAAGTGGTAATTGGAGACTAGAAAAAAAATGTTTATCTTATCTCCTATTTTGTTTTGAAGCTTTGGGAACATTTTCCATTAACTGTTAATTTTTGAAATCTATATTCCTTATAAAAAGGGACTAATCCCTAAATTTGAAGAGGTTAGTGATTAGAAAGTTTGCTCACTGATTTAAATTTGATTTTAAAACTATTTTTCAGCTTTTTAGAGCAAGGGAGCTAATAACAAAATTGATTTAAATATGATTTTTTTTAATTTTTAATTACAGAATATTATTACTTATAGGCATTTGTTAAAAATTTATTGAATGTATCATTTTCATTATAAGATTTGGTAAGCCTTATATAAAACCTGAAGCAACTGATCCTCAATCTCGTTTTCATTATTTTTTTAATGAGGTTGAATGAAGGCAAATTTTTTTGACACAAATTAAATTAATTAAAGGTCATTCACCGCACGACACAGCACTCTATAATGCTATAATAATTGTACGTGGATAATTCAGTCACGAGTAACACCGCTATGCTGATCTATTCTATGACCGAATCGGCCGTAACTATATTCATTGATAAGTCTTTCCACGAGGAACGTTAGGAATTTATTCTCGACTTGGAATTTATTTCCCTAACCTTTAAATGAGACAAGAAAGGACTCAGCTGATTTATTACAAACCTTTTTATATTAAATTTCAAGAAAAATTTAGTCAAGCCAATTAAAACGGTCTTAAAATTGGACATTTTTAAGTAGGACTTATAATGGAAAATTATATAATTTTAAATACCTGATTTTATTATCACCTGTTCTTGAAGACCTTGAATTCTAAATTATTTTTAAGAATTTTAACTTGAAATTGTAAATTATTGAATGTTTCAAATTCGAATAATTCAGAATTTGGTATTGTTAATTTTAATCGATTCATACATAAAATGATGTTCAACGCTTTAAATTGAAATTTTTTAAGTGTTTACCTCTATTACTTTAAAACACTTTATTAAAGTTTTCAATAACACATTTTTCATTTTTAAGGCAAAGTAATTATGTATTTGAAAAAAAACTTTGATGCTGTTAAATTTGAAAATGTTCTAAACCTCGCATGTCCATCTGAAAGCTTTCAAAATTGTAAGAATGTAAAGAATTTTCAAAGAAAAGTATTGACGAGTGTAAATTTGGCATAGGGAATTTTGTAAAAGAGATACAATTTTTATTTCGAACGGAAAATTTTGTAAATAATTATAATTCTAAATCTGAAAAGCGTTTTTTTTTTAAATCTCCTTCTAAATCAGAACTAAATTTATTTTCTGAAACTTCCCCTTTTATTTGAAACAATCTCTGTTCCTATGCAAATAATCATTCTTTAGGAAAACTCATTGCCCTAAAATCTATATATCATAATTCTTTACGGAAATTTCCTGTCTCGAAGTCTGCATTATAATTACTTACGGAAATTCCATGTCTCAATGTCTGAATTATAATTATTTACGGAAATTCCATGTCTCAACGTCTAATTTATAATTATTGATGGAAATTTCCTGTTCTCAAGTAAAAATTATAATGCTTGATGGAAAAAACATATTCCAAAGTGAAAATCATAATTTTTACAGGAAATCCCTGTTCTAAATTATAGTTCTTTATGTGAATTCAAAGTTCGATGACAACACTGCATTTGTTTTTTAAAAATTCCCTATTCCAAGTCAGAATTATATTCATATGCAAGAATTCCTATTATAATTCAGAAATATAGAGACTCTTTTTTTTATAAAATTTGGAAGAGGGAAGTTTCAAATTCTGACAATTTTTTTTTACAAAAAAAAAAGAATGTTTAAATACAAATTCTTATTTAAAAGAAAGAATTTTAAAAATTTCACGAATTCTTATTTGGAATAGATTTTATTTTTGTAAATTCCCTTTTTATCAAACAGACTTAAAGTTATTTTCCAAAATTTCCCGTTCTACGTAAAAATTTACCTTTTATAGAGTTAATATAATTCGTTAGGAGAATTGATGTACATATTTAATTTATTTATTCCCCGCCCAAACTTAGAATTATAATTTTTTTTATAACATTCCTTATAAAAAAGTCCCGATTAAAATTCACTTCCAAAATTACTGTTTCAAATCGGAATTATATTTATTTGCAAAATTTTCTATTATAATTCAGAAATATAGTAACTCTCTTCTTTCAAGATTTAGAAGAGGCAAGTTTTAAATTATGAAGAATTCTGGTTTGGAACAGGGATTTTTTAAAAATTCCCTTCTTCCATGTGAAAAATTCCCTGCTCCAAGTCAAATTGCATTTTAAAAAGGTAATTCTCGGTTGTATCTCAGAATAATCTTACTTTTAGAAAATACCCTGTCCTAGAGTAAAAATTCTAATTCTTCGCGTGAACTGACTCAACTCAGAATTATAAATGATTAGAAAATGCAATGTTCCGACTTCGAACTAGATTAATAAACTATTCGAAACCACTTTGAATTTGCATATTAGTAAAGTAGAAAGAAAAATGCCGGGCCTTGAATTAAATTCTCGGCCATTTCCTGGTGAACAAAATTCCCGGTCTTACGATTTCCCAATCTGGTAGACACCCTGCTAATAAATTAAGGAATTTCATACAAGGAACTTGATACTTTATTTATGGTCCTCTTTTAAGGGCCTATTCAGGATTCTTGAACATGTCTATATTACCTGTGGGAGAATCTTAAGGTGGTCAACCTTTTGAGCTCGTGTGGGTAGAAAAACCGGTATAACAATGGAAATTCATGGGAAGTTGTCGCCTAGGTTCTACTGATAACCACTGCAGTTCTCTTATGACTTCGTTGTTTTGCATATCTATTATTCGTGAGAAATCTTTCTCCATTGTCGAATAAAGGCATTTCTCCTTTAGGAGATTCCCCATTGAAAGTCTGATCTCCTTTGCAACTGAAATTCTAGGCTTGATTCCTGTGCTCGTTTTTTATTTGAATTATTTCCGAATGTTGTATTTTCATTATCAATACTTTCCTTTTTCCTCCCTTTTGATATTATCAAATTCTTTGATGACTAGACCTTTGCAAGGCTAAAATTGCTACCTTTTTCGATAGTAGAACAAAGAATACAAAAGGCCATGAAGCTTGGTGTGAAATTGTCGTAAAACATCAAGTTAACTGTTTACGCAGATAGTCGTTATAATAAGCAAAAATTATAAAAACATGGTGTTAAGTGCTCACAGGTCAAGAGAATATGTGTAAAAATCTTTAAATTGTTGAAAACGGTTGAAATATACAATAAGTAGGCAATAAGCATCATAAGTAATAATTAGTTAAGAACCGGTAAAAACAATTAAAATTAAAATAACACAGGAAGATGGAGTGTCTAACCTCCGCCTCCATCTCAAGACTAGTATTTTTAGTATTCCATTTTTTACAACTTAAAAATTTATACACATTTTCTCTTGACCTATGAGCATAGACCATGGTTTTATTATTTTCGTATACTTAAACGGATATCTGCGTAAACTGCCAACTTGATGTTTAATGATAATTTCGCACGAAGCTTCTTGGTCTTTCTTCTATTCTTCGTTACGGAAACGAAATGGAATAGTTTTTTTTATTAATAACATTGTTGTTTCCCAGACGTAAAAATCCAAGAATATTTACTATCCAAAATTTTTTTTCATATGCTTTTCTCGAGATCGTTCAGGATAAACAGTAAGATTCGACCTCGAGAGTTAGGAATGGAACGACTGGTTGGTCACAGGTGCGTTCTCCAACGAACTGTGGACTTTACGTAATCGTGCCACACTAGGATTCTGCAGTTACTTTATCGCGACTGAAAAATGATTTTCGCCTCTGAACGGATAATTATCGCCATTGTATAACAAGTGATTTTTCTAAAGGACATTGAATTGCACAAGAGAAGGTCATTGCGAGAACAGTACAAACGATATTTTATGAGCATTTTAGACTTTACAGACTAAAATTAGCTCAAAACAGTAGAAATAGGATGATTTTTCACGAAAATACGGGAATAAGTTCTTTTAAATAAAAATAATATAGGCACTATATTGAATTCAATATGAAAAGCTTTATATTTATAAGATTTCTAGTCGAAAAACATATAATTTTCAACAAAATAATTAAATTTTTAACGAAATACATAGTTGAATCTTCAAGTAAAAGAGATCAATTTTCATACCAAAAAGACTAATTTTTTCAAGAAAGTAGAATTTTCAACCAGAAAGTTCCTTTTTAATCAATAAGGATTACTTTTCTACCAAAAAGACAAATTTTAAATAAAAAAAAGATTAATTCTTGAATAAAAATTAGTTGATATTTCCACCGAAAAAGAGTTGAATTAAAAAAAAAAAAAATTTAACAAATACATGAATTGTCAAACAAATAGTTGAATCTTCAGTTAAAAACATTGATTTTCAACAAACAAAAAGAAAATAATTTTTTTACATTAAAGTTTCTACTAAAGAGACGAATCTTTTATAAACATGAATTTAAAAAAAAATAGTTGAATTTTCAACATAATAGTTTCATTTTGTAACAAAATATTTAAATTTTAAGCCAAAACAACCAATTTAAAACAATATGCATGAATTTTCAACCAAATAGTTAAATTTTAAACAAAAAAAATAGTTTTGAACAACAAAGATAAATTTCCAACCAAAGAGATGAATCTTCAACAAACAAAAAATTAATTTTTAACAAAGTAAATGAATTATCAACCAAAACAGAAAAATTTTCTACGAAACAGTCGATTTGTTAACCCAATTTTTTTTTTATTAAAAAGGTTAACTTGCAACCTAATATTTGAATTATTTCGAAGAATTGAATTTTTTAACCGTAAAATATGTAATTCTGCTAAAAGAGATGGATTTTCAACCACAAGAACGAATTTTCAACAAATTAGTTGCATTTTAAACCAAAAGGGATTTTAATTTGAAATCAAAAACATTTAAATTTGCACAATAACGATACATTTTCAAAATGATTGAATTTTCAACCAAATAGCAGAATCTTGAACCAAAATAGATGACTGACAAACTAAAAATATAATAGCAGACCTCTACAACAAATAAGAAGACGAGTATCATAATACTATTTGAAAGATGTCCAAGCCAAAGAGATAATTTTTTTAGATGACAGTTGTATTATCAATTAAAAAATTCTTTTATAACCAGAAAAGATGAATTTTTAATTCAAAAGGGCAAATTTTCTTTTCAAAAAAGACTAATTTCAACATACAATTAATTTATTAACAAAAAAGTCTACTTTCTTTCAACAAAATAGTTAAATTTCAAACCAAACAGTAGAGTTTTTAACCAAAAGAAATGAAAACTGAACCAAAAATATAATAGTAAAGTTTTCAAGGAAAAAGAATTAACCTTCAGTCAAAAATGGTTGGCTTGTCTCATTAAGTTTTATTTATTTAGTTTGCATTTAAGCAACAAAAAAAAGAAAAAAGAGAATTTTCTCGAAAATAAAAAATTAAATTTTTAAGGGTAAAAGAGTGGAATAGAAGAAAGAGTATGAAGTCTGAAACTATTGAATTCAGATATGGAAATATTCTCGACTTTCATATTTTAGAGGCCTTAAGCTTTAAAATATCGAAGCAACCTTAAGTCTCTTTAAAAATAATTTCTCAGAGGTCTCTCGCGACTTTAAATAACATTATGTTCATAATAAAACGCTCTCGATTCAGAATCGTCGGAGTCTAATAAAAGATTCAAAATACGATTAGCGACGGTTTATTCTGATCAAGTTTTATTCAAACGAAATTTTAAGATACATTTCTAGACTCACAAGAGGAATTTAAGTCGCCCGCATGAAAAGTGCCCAGTTAACTCAGACAAAGAGAATGATTTGTATCACTTACATCATTCACCCTTTAAATATAGTTTAACGGTCTTTGAAGGCGTATGCGTCAAGCTTTTTCTGCTTATCAGTATTAAGAGTGCTGCGAAATGTATGATTAAAGTCCAGAGTAATAGAGTAACAATTAAATAATGGAAGAGATAATAGACTATGGAATTTCAAACGTCATCTTCCAAAATTGGTTTACATATTGAAAATGATTCTCACAAAATGTCTTCACACGCTGAATTTTTTTGCCTTGTATTCGTTTCTTTCTTGTTTCTTATTGATGAGAAGATAAAAACTCGAATAAAAGGCAAAAAATTCATAGATCTCTGAATCTGAATTGCTAATTTTCATAGATAAAAATTAATTTCCAGACTTTAATTGTTACATTATTTCATAAATTGCACAATTACATTCTGGCCACTTTAAAATTACAATTTTATATAAGATATTTGTCTGTTTTTATACAGGAAGTAATTAAAATACTGGTTTGATTATTAATTCATAAATAGATTGAAATTCACAGAAATAAAAATCACGTTTTGATTTTCAACTTTGACATTATTCAATCATTGGTTAAAATGTTTTAAAAATGTAAGCGTTTCTTTGCGATGATTCACAGGTATTGTAGATTTCAATTTGAGTTTTCATGACGTAAATGAAGCACAATCGCTGGAACCTGTAACGAGTTTTGAACGATGCACGCGAGCAAAACATAGACTTTTGCCTTTTTTCTGTATTATTCGAGTCAGAAGATTAGATTTGAGTCCTGTCAAATATATTTTCCTGTCAGAAAAAAATATAATTATTTCGAGCTAATGGCTTTTAAATGGCTGCTTTCACTTACGAAATGTAAATTTAAAAACCCTAAACTCGCACGCTTTTGTCGTTTATTGTGCTCTAAAATGGTTTAAGGTAAGTAGACTCAATTTGCATAACACACGAACT
Organism: Druon quercuslanigerum; assembly: GCA_010014905.2. Taxonomy (NCBI): domain Eukaryota; kingdom Metazoa; phylum Arthropoda; class Insecta; order Hymenoptera; family Cynipidae; genus Druon; species Druon quercuslanigerum. The sequence goes on along the minus strand of JAAAKG020206794.1, from coordinate 33,547 downwards.
ATAATCTCAGTAAAGTACTGAGCGTGCCACTAAACCACGTATTATCGAGCAAAGGGAGCACACGTGTTGTCCGATAATTTGAAAATTAAAGCCGAGAAACTGAAAGAAAAACAGAGCAAATTGTCGTTTAAAAATGTCCAAGAAAATAACTTAATTTGTAGAATTCTGTTGAAAGAGGTTTGAAAACTGAAAAATTGATTGGCCAATTATTGCAATTTTTTTAGAACAAAATTATCAACAGGATGGCCACACAAACTTTTTTAAACTCTAGGCTATTTGCCAGTTTTACAGTTTAAAATTATATATTTCCTGATGTCTTTTAATCCTTCATGTTGATAATTATTCAATATAAAATCCTTTATTATATCAATTTTACAAAGAATTAAACACCTGAGTACTCCAAGGTCAAATATATGATGCAAACGATTGTAAAACTGATTTCAGACCTCACAGCCCAAACTGCACTCAAAATACGGAAAATAGGGTGATTTTGCAAGAAAACATACAAATTTTTAACAAAAGAGTTGAGTTTTCAACCAAAAAATAGAATGTTTTAGAAAACAGTTATCTGTAAAACCCAAAAAGATGGATTTTCAAAGAAATAGTCGAATTAAAAAAAAAACTTTTTTGGATTAAACAGATGCTTTTTTATGTAAAATCAAATCAACCTACAAAATGAATTAACAACCACATGGTCAAATTTAAAAACATAAAATATTAAACTGCAACCAAAACAGTTGTATTTTTAGCCAAATAGTTGAATCATTAAGCCAATTCGTTGAATAAAAAAACATAATAGTTTAATTTTGAACTAAAAACGATTAATTTTCAACTAAAAATATAACAGCTAACTTTTCAGTTAAAAAAACTAATTAAAAAAAAATTGTCAACGAAAGAGTTAAATCTTCAAGCAATAAAACTATTTTTAACCAAATATTTCAACTTTCAACCAAATAGTTAATTTTTGACCAAAAATATGACTTTCTAAGAAAATAGTTCAATAACAAGAAATTATATGTTTACTAAAATCAGAGAGTTTTCAGGTATAATAGTAGGCATTTCAATAAAAGAGAATGAACATTCAACCATAAAAGATTAACTTTCGATCAAACCAATGTTCAAAAGAACAATTAAAGTTTCAAGAGAAAAATTACATTTTTAACACAAATGCGATATTTATTGCAATAGTAAAAACAAATCTTAAAATTCCAGGCTGATTCTCGTTTTTTCTGGTCAGTGGCCATCTTGATGAAGTTCTTGATACTTTTAACTATTACTGAATTCTAATAATTACTTTTTTAAATAAAAAGTCTCAACGATTATTATTAAAAAGAAGGACATATTAACAACTTTAAACTAAAATAAAAAAAATGATTTATTTGTAAAATAATGTTAAAGTCAGATTAACATAATAATTGAAGATACTGAATTTGAATAATTATAAATATTATTCCTTTTCAAATCGAAATGGACTGAAACGGAGGTTGAATGGCAATACAAACATATTTTTCAATTAGTACACTAAAGCTTTACGACACACAATTTTCAACTTTGTGTACAGTTTCTAATAAATGTCATAATAAACATACTCAATTACTTTAGAATTTTCGAGTTGCTTCTATTTTAATTCGTATTATTAAAAAATAATTAGCGGTCGTCTGTGATTTTAATTTGAAGTTTACTTTTGTCACTTTGTATTAAAAAAGGCACCTATAGCTCAAAAAACGATTAGTGGTTAATTTGGATAAGCCTAAAAATTTCGACAGGTATTTACACACATTTCTGTTTTGTTTCGTCAGCCTAAATATTATTTATTTACAGTAGTTTTGATACTAATGTCTTTTAAATATAATGTATGCGTTTAAAAGATTTATTGTTGTCTCACACTAATATGCTTTATATATTACAATAATTAACCTTATAATATGGTCCAATTTTTATATTTAACTGAATTAGTAAGATATTAAAATATAATGAGGAAGTGATAAGACTCAGGGGAAACAAGGAAATGAGGAAATGATATCCTCTTCTTACCAAACTGCCATCATACTCGTCGTCATCAGAGTCAGAATCAGAGCAGCCTTTCAACTTTCGAACTTTCTTTTTCACCTCCTTTTTCACCACCCTTGTTATCGCACTTTCGGGCTGCTTGGAAACAATCTCTTCTTTAATTTTTTTTTCAAATTTAAATCCAATTTTCTAGTTTCAAAGTCTACTACTCTACAACATGGTGTTTCCTAAAGGTAGTAAAGGTCCCTGGAGGCAAAATTCGAAGCAGGTAAAGAAGATCAAGGACAAAGGCTTCTAAACTCTAAACTACCGTGCTAAGAAAAGAAGTCTTCTAGGCAATCCTCCATATTTTATCTTTTTAAATAAGACAAATCGAGGTCAAAAGAATTATTAAGAATGCATACAAAATTTCATTTAACACTAAAGTCCGAAAACAATATTTTTTAATGGACTATATATCGTTACGGAATTTTCCATATGACCATTTTCCTTTTTCAGTTCGTCCAGAGCTAACTTTTCGGAAAATTCCGTAACAATAGCTCTTGCGATATACTAGACCGGTTAGTTTTATGAAAAATTCCGAAACATTAGTCAGTTCTATTTTTTAATTAAGACAGGGTTCTAATGAAACAGGTGCCTAACGACATCAGCATAAATCCATAAGACTTCAAAACAGTTTAAGTTAAATCTAAAAGATATCAGATGAATTTGAAAAAATCAAAAAAAATCCAATGACATAAGTAAAGTTGGAGTAAATTTAAAGGAATTTAAGGAACATGAGAAGTCCATAATATCTATAAAATTTCAAGGTGACTTAAAATCAAGTGAATTGAAAAAAAAAAAGAAAATTAATTTAATTCAGTATGTTTGAAATAAGTTTAGAAAAATCGAAGAGAATTCAAACAAATCTAATAAAATACCAAAGAATTCAAACTGAGATAAAAAGAATTCAGGATAAATGAAACACAAACAACAAAAAACCATGGAAATAAATAGAATTAAGTGAATTTGGATGAATTCAGAATAAATTATTAAAAACCCTGTTCTAATATTTGCAACTCTACGAAACCCCTCACTTCTTGTGAATAAATTCTTTGAAATTTATTAATATAAGATAAAATCCCGGGAAATTTGATAAAATATGATACTTCCTGAACTCCTGAAAGATTTGTTCAAATACTTTAAGAGCTTTTAAAACCCCTTGAAAATTTTAAAATCCCTTGAAATAATTGAAATATTTGGAAGTTTGATCAAATGTTTTGGAATTTTTAAACTCGTCTTTAAAAATATTCCAAATTTTACCGGTCATGTAAAAACGTTCCATATCTTCCGAAATTCTATGAAATTCTTTAAAATACCCTTAAACATTAAATATCCTTGGAAGTGTTTTGAAATTTCTATGAACTTTTTTAAACTCTTTAAAATACCATATAGGTCCTGTAAAATACTTCTGTATATTCCGAAATTCCAGTTAATTCTTTAAAGTCGCATTTACATTTATTTAGATCCTTTAAAATCATTTAAATCCTCGGAAATTCTTTAAACAGGTATTGATCTCTTCAAAATGCCTTAGAATATTATTAAATACCCTAATAATTTTTCAATCTTTTGAAATACTTTCAAATTATTGAAATATATTCAGAACTTATGTAGTCTTTTAAAATACCCTAAAATAGTTAGAATCCAGAGCAATCTTTTGAAATCTCTTGAAACTTTTTAAAGTCTTGAAAACTCCATGGAATTTTTAAAAGTAACCTAAAATCTTCAACATTCAATTCGAAATCCTTTCAAGTTATCCCTTGGGTTAATGTCTTGAAAAGAAAGTGACTAAAGTGATTTTTTTTCATTTAAAAAAATGGCTAAAAGTGATTATTCTAATTATTTGTGAAAGTTACTTCTTACAGAAATTCCCTGACTCTTGTCACTCTTTTTTCTTCAAAACCCCTGACTTTTCCTTATTTTCTCGGGGTTTCCTGACCCGTGACCACCCGCTATGATAAAAATTCAGATTCCAATTTCTAGTGAAGCTTGATATTTTGCATTCCTCAATATATTCAAACTCGATAAATAAATAATTAGATTATATTAGAACAAGAATATATAAGCTACAATTATTAGAAAACTTATCAATTCATCTTTCCGAATTTGCAAATAAGAAAGAGTCTTTCTTAACTTTTTTAAAAAGGTATTTTATACGAAAGAAAGGAGCTACTACAATTCTAATACAGTTTACAGAGAGCTACAGATTAGAGTAAATACTATGTCCGATAAAATACTGATACGTTCTACAGATACTGAATACTACCAATGGATTATTACAATTATAGTTCACTCAATGATCATTTAAATAAAACGAGAAACAGTTTTAAAACCCGATAAGACATCGATCCAACTTTGCTGCTGCCGAAATTTTACAACTTTTTAAATTGAATACAACGTTAAATAATATAAACAAGAAGATGCAAATTAAAAGAAAAACAGCAAAGTTCTTCATTTTTTTCTACATCAGACACATACGTTTCGTTAAGGAAATAAAGGATAGATCCATAATAAATGAATCCATTATCGCCTTAATTATATTGCAACAAGTGCAAGTGGAAGTTGTATAATAATTGATCTTCATTCATCATAAAGTTTCCATAACAATTATCTCACACTTGGGTGCCTTGAAAGTCCGTTATTCATCCGGCCATTCGGAACTGGCGTCACCTGTTGACCACCTGTTTCCTAAAACCCAACCCAACCCTCGTTCAAAATTAAAATTCAAAGACTAAGTCGAACTTCTAAACATGGACTTTCTTGTGATAGGGTTTTCAAGATTGTGGTCATAGAACTGCAGAATTGTAAAAATTGTCAGGGCCGAAATAAGCCAACGTCATCCACAGGATATTACTATGTCAAGGTGAAGGCGCGTCTTGATTCATACTCGTCGGTGAAAGCTGATCAAGCTTAGAACCTTTGGAATCAACACTAGCTAGCTTCTTGTCTAATAGAACGTTAGACAATTCTAAACAATTTATTTTCTTGTAATTTCTAAGTAAATGAAAGTTTAAAGTTTTCAACTTTCCTCGAGCTGGAATCCATAAATCTAGGTTCTGAAAAAAACCGTCATTGGAATCGAAACAAACTGTTGTTTAATTTAAAGCGGACACCCCTTCGATAAAAAAACAATTGATCCAACATATTTCCACTTGAATAATACCTTATGTAGTCTTAAAAAATTTAAAGATTTAGTATTCTAACAACTGAAACAAAGCTAGGCAGTATTTCAAAATAAAAAATTCAATAATGTACATTCTAAAAAATCAAAGCATTATTGAAAATTGTATATTTTTAAATTTATAATATTCCGGAATAGGCAATCGAAACCTCAGAATCTTAAAAAATAAATTCTCTAATTCCAGGCCTCGTCCTCATTTGAGAATTTTAGTATAGTGTCAATAGTAGCAAACATGCTAAAAAGTAGTAGAAAAATAGTGCTCTTTGAACTTTTCCTGAAAGCCTACGAAATTCTTTGAAAGCCCTTGAAATTTATAATTTCTTCAAAAATTCCTTACAAAACAATAAAGTCTTTGAAAAATCTTCGATGTTTTTTAATCCCTTGAAATCTATAGAAATTCCTTACAATCTTATGAAAATATTTAATTCGTTTTGAAATTTTATGAAACTCTCAAATATTGTAAAATTCCTTTGCAAAAATTGAAATCTTTGAAATCAGAGACCCCATAACATTAGTAGAAATCTTTTGAAATATCGATTTTTGAGATTGCTTGCAATTTAAGTTTTAAAGATAAAACACTATGAAAGTTCAAACCCTTAAAATTTAGCTTTTTAGAGGCTTTAAAATTTTATTAATTCAATCAACTATCAAGTGACATTTAAATTTATTGATGGACACGGAAAAATCTTATGCCTGAGGATTAAGAACACTATTAATTTTTTAATTAGAACACTTTCTATACTGAAAGACTTAAATTCATTTTGAAGCATATAAATAATTTAAAATTAATAATTAATTCATGGTTTAAACGATTAAAAAAACAAACAATAAAACTTGTATCTGATTAATACTTACAAAATGAAAAAATTGAAATTGCAGCTTTACAAATTAAAAATTAAGTATGCTCTAAAATATTAGCCAGAACAATTAAACAAATTGTTCATCTATTGAGATTTTAGAAACTTATAAAGCTTTAATTATAATTTATTCAATTCTGAACATGTAAACAGGGAATTTTTAAATTAATTATAATTCCGAGTTGGAACATCAGATAATTTTTAATCAAAAGAATTAGATACAATTCAGAATTTGAGCAGGGATATTTTTTAAACTGCTTCTTCTAAATCATAATTAAAATGATTTTCCACATTTCCCTGTTCTAAGTCAGAAATATAGTTATTTACAAGTTTGTCTAGTATATTTTATGAACATCGTAACTTCCTTTCTACAAAATGTAGAAGACGAAAGTTACGAGTTGCAACGAATTCTAACTTAAAACAGGATTTTTTTAATTCCCTTCGTCTAAATCAGAATAAAAATTCTTTTTCAAAAATTCCCGCTCGTCAAAAATTCCCTAGTCCAAGTCAAATTATAATTCTTTGCCGTAACATAGAATTATAATTCTTTTCGAAAATTCCCTGTTCCAAGTCAGGCTAATTGTAATTATTTAAGTGAATTTTTTAAATTTATTTCCTGTCCCAACTTAGAATATTTTTTTGGAAAAAATTCCCTGTTTATTATTTACACTGAGAATTATCATTTTTTCACAAATTTCCTATTCCAACTCAAAATTACAGTATTAAAATATATAAAACCACTTTCAAATTGCATATTACCGGTAATTTTTACCCAGTTTTTCCGATTTCCCAGTCACGTAAATGCCCTGTTTAAGTTGCGAAACATCTGCAATTTATCTAAATTTTTGTTAAGGATATTAAGGTATTTCAAAAAGAATAATATTAAATCTTTTAAAAGCTGTTAAAAATTAAGTTTAAAAACTTTAAGACTTGAATTATCTTCAAAATACTGCAATGTCAAATTACGTTAGGAACATGATTTAAAGAATTTCAAATTTAACTCATTAAAAATTGCATAGTTTCAGGTGATATCCAGTGACATTTAAAGTAATTACACAGATTTTTCTACCAAAAATTCGGCAATTAGTAAAGCAAATCAAATTCAATCCATTTTTATTTATATTGAATCAGAGTTGTCGAAAAATGTAATTCTTAACTCTTGATGAGGGAGCTTAATAATGATTTGATTTATCATCAGCGCGAGATAACACATTAAAAATGGCAGTTTCCTATTCAGGGAGTGACTCATTCTCGTCATTTTGCTTCACGAACACATTAAACTATTCCCCGGCCAGCATATGACGTCGAGTACAAGCTGTGAGTTTGAAGAACTCGCTTCTGCTACTAAACATTTGGGGAGGTTTGGAAAGATGCCTGGAGCACCACGAAAGTCGGTGACATCAGAATAACGTCATCGCCACAGACATTTTTTTTTATCAGCATGACAACATTAGTCCCCGAACTAACTCGCCCTTTCAATCAATGACGCACGTCGATCTATAATAACCATTTTAAAATAACAGCGGGTTGTGTAAAATTATCGACCGGAAAAATCTATCTCGTAAAGATCAAACGACTCCCTCTTAAACAATAAATTTTAAAGTTTAGCTAAAGTCTAGTCTCCAGAATAATCACTGAAGAGGAAAATCCTTTCTTGGACTCTCCAAGAAAATGTGAGAAAATACAAATATACTCGATAAATCACTTGGATGCGTTATGTAAATATATATTATCCTTCTTTCCAAGTGGGAAAAAAATGCAGAAACTCGTTTTTGTGACGACGATTGCAAATTTCACAAGGCTGGACATGGACATCAAACTGAGCCTCAACCAAATCAACATGGAAGAAATTTTTAAGGAAGAAAACGAGTTTTCTTGGCTATAGGCGTAAATATAGACGACGTTTTCTGTACTTTTTTTCATCTAGAGTGTCGTTTTGCAACGGTTTTGAGCGTCTGGAATGTTTAGTTGCACGACTGGGTCACTGTGTTTTCCAACGGTATACTAAGACCTGTTTCTATCTTGCTACGATGTGCGATTGAACCCTTCACCGACAATATAGCAACAAATTCTTTAATTCATTGAATAGATTTCTCGACATTTTTCTATAAAATTCTAAATCATGCAAAGTATCTGCAATCGGCAATCGGAAATTCAAAGGAAACGATCTACTTTGCGATGAGAAAAGAAATCGCGATTGAAGATGATTGTTCGACAGGTATCTGAGAACAGGATTCAAATATTGGATTCAGTATTCAAAATATCATAAGTATCTTCTAATTTCACAGCTAGGATTTTACAATCGAACTGGAGAACATTCAAAGTTTCGAAAATAACAGTTAGAATCAATTTATAAATTCCTTTTCTTGAGTTCTGAAAATTCCAGGCTTTCTAGGATTTCCAGTCGAGTGGATGCTTTAAAATAATATACATTTTACATCTCGAGTAAATTGTAGTTTCTGATATGAATTAAATACCGTTGAATGCTGAACAATGCCCAACAATAAAGTAGTAGAGCATGAAGCACAATTGGATAATTCATTCCTGGCGATAATTAATCAATTTGAGCATACTTAAATCGCATTTAATCTTCACGGCAGTTCCTCTTTGATTAATAGTCGCAAATAAAATAATCGCTTACAGAAGGAATGTTCTCAGATAAATCTACATTCTACAAATAACCAACTTTTAATTCAGCTAACAAAATTAATTACTACCGTTAACATTACGAAAAAATTCTTGTTTGATTTAAACAAACAAAATTTTTTAATATAGTTTATTTGATTTACACAATACAAGGAACGATTGTTTAAATCAAATCAAATTTTTTAAATACAAGAATAAGTATTGTTTTGTTTAAATGAAGCAAACACTTTTCTCAGTTAAGTGGTAAGGGTAAAATCTAACAATTTCAAATTGAAAATCTTCAAAATTCAACAATAGCTCGTGAATTTTCACACTTTCAAATGAAAGCTTTTTAATCTAATTTTAAATTATAGACTTACACATTTTTAGAGTTTGAACAATAAATAAGGATATGTGTTGCGCCAAAAATAAAGCCTGCAGCTATAGAAGAAAAAAGTTTTTTATAATTCTAAGAATTGAAATTCTTGCCAATTTTTAAAAATTGTTGAATTTTAATCAAGCATACCTTTAATTTTCGAGGAAAACATTCCTTACACTTTATTGTTTTCATTTTTTTAATAAGTAAATAATCTTAAAATATAGTTAATTGTTTAAAAAAATGTTTTCTTTAAAAAAATTCTTTTAAATATTTCAAATATAGAAAAATTTACTTTCAAAATTGAAAACAGAGTTTTAAAGAATTTTTACCCCGAAAAAATAAGTTACCATCCAATAAAATTTAACCATTTTTCAAAAATTATTAGGAAGAAATAATAAGAAAAAATAAAGTTACAACAGCATTGTTAAAATAAAATTTGTTTCAAAGTTTTAAAATAATATCAATCAGTATAATGTTTCTCATTTGAAATTGCACCCTTAGCAAGATTATTTTGTTTCTTGAAATCATAGAAAAACTATTTTATTCCGAAATCTGATTTTTCGTACGATACCTACGTTGAGGTAGAAAATTATTCAATTCTACAGGATCCGAACAACATTCAGAATTAAAGAGATAAAAATACTTACAATTTTCTAAAGTGTCAAGATTTTCAAATTGAAAAATCCCAAATTGTACGATTTTACTTTTTGTAATACAGATATTAAAGGTTACAAAATTTACATTCAAACTTATAAAACTTTCAAATAAGTCAACTAGATGAATATTGAAAATTGAGCAACTGGACATTGCAAAAATTGAACATTGTAAAATTTTCAAAAATTTGTAATCGATAAATACTGCTATATAAAAAAATTTGTACACAAATAAATTACATCGTACCTGATTAACTTTCAAAAATTAAGCATATTTTCTAGAGCATATCTCGACCTATCCTACAAAATCTTGAAGAAAAATGATTTTGATGAAATGCGATTACAAGAGAATGTTTAAACGAGTTCTGTTTGTCAGTCATGAAATGCTGACCATATAAAAAAATGATAAGAACACTTATCAGATTCCTCATTGCTAATTATAGAAGTAAGATTACGTTTTCGCAACTGCATTTTTGAAAATGATGAACATTTAAATAATCTTATATTCATCTCTGAATCTATTTTTGGTGTAACTTTAACTTAAAAAATGTAGTGTGAAGCATGTAAACCTTCCTCTGTGAGGAATCCAAAATAATTTTTCTCTTTCACTCACGCAGTAACACACCAATTAAGTCTACAATTTTCATACAAAATCCTTACCTTCTTGTAGAGTTTGATCCAGGTAAGATCTCCCTTGACATCGGTGTATTGAAGTCCAAAGAACCAAACCTCCCTAAGTCCAATGGTCTTCACTACTTGATCAAAAAGCTGCTTTCCGGTGGTCGCCGGCTGGATCGCAAACTCCAGCTCGGCGTCCATAGTCGTCACCCTCACGTTTATCTTTAAAAAAACACACAAAAATGACTTTTAATCACAGAGAAACTAGAACATAAACTCAAATCACATCTCTCAAAATAAAATCATTAAAAAAACACCAGTAATTCAAATCCCCCCCCCCCCCCCCCCCACCCCCCAACCACCCCACCAACCCCACCACAAAACAAACAAACAAAAAAAAAAAAAAAAAAAAAAAAAAAAAAAAAATAAAAAA